>JAQGAY010001529.1:0-13890 GCA_034698085.1 Polydesmus angustus
TGTCTCAGTGGGATTTGAACCAGGTACCTCTGCAATGCAAGTCAGAGCGCCTATCCACTGAGCTACCACCAGCTCATACAATCTGCTCGTTTAATTCTCCTATTTGAAGTTGACTTAGTAATAATAATTAGAAGAAGAAATTTCTCGTTGGCTGCAATAATAAATATATTTTTCCATTTTAATTAATTCTTTTTTTTTTATTTTATAATTTGCGGCAGTGGGATTTGAACCAGGTACCTCTGCGATGCAAGTCAGAGCGCCTATCCACTTAGCCACCAACAGCTCGATATTTATTCAATGTTATTTCTCCTATTTGAAGTTGACTTAGTATAATACAATATACATCAGAATAAGAAATTCCTCGTAAGTTTAAAATTAATGGTTGACAATACACTGTACTGATGGTGTCTGGCGGCAACTATATAATTTTAGTTAAAAAAAGAATAAATAATTTTCGTTAAAACATAATTATTCTTTATAATGTTACGAAGTTATTGAAAGTTTTGAAGTAACACCATGAACTTATAACATGTATTTCTTTATTTACATCAAAGACATTTTTTTTATTTTACTTAAATATACCGGTACACATATAACCGTTGCGTTATATTGAACAATTTACTGCGTAATTGCCAAATTCCAAATAACTAAGCCACACTATTTGATTTGACTTCATATAAAAATTAAAATGAGATCATTAATAATTAACCTAATAGTACAACCTTTCATTTATCGATTTTTGCAATTCATCGTTGACATTTAAATGACTACAATTTCAAAACACATTCAAATTACTCTTATTTTTCATATTTTTTTTTTCTTTCATTTTTTTTTCTTTTGTAAAAGAACAACAAAATTCTTCATGAGACAAATAAATATTTACAATCATCGTCTATCATCATTTTGTTATTTATCTATTAATTTTATACTATTTTCTTTTATTGCTATGTGCAACAATTGGTAGCATAAATAGATTCTTATTATGGGGGTTTGGTTAGGGTTTAGTGTTAGTTGCCTGGAAATTAAAAAATTTATTAAATTTAATTTTTTTAATTGTATTTACAACAAAAAGAGTAAAAAATGAAACTCGTAAATTGACTATATAATTTATGCTAATTCATTTACAGGGTGATCCTAAACAACCAATTTGTTACGCACAACACAATAGTAAAAATGTCAACTTTGATATTTCTCCCACCCTGTAATGCACAATACAAATTAACTAAAACAATTTGATGAAAAATTAATTAAAACGACAATTAATTGACATCTTTAAACGATCATTCTTACATACCCAATTATAGGTACATTTTAACACGTAATGTTTTTTTTTTTACCAAAATATAAACTTAGTACGCTCAATTTAGAGTTTATAATCCTTCCTAATTTACCTAAAATTATAAGTTACTTTTAAACTTAGTTATTATCCTTTTTTTTAATTAAATAATCTAATTTTATTTACAATAATATCACCTATTTTTATGCCTTTATGTAAGTGTTGTTAGGATTTGTTAATTATTATCTATAATATAATTTATTAATTTTAGTATATCACTTTTTCTAAGTATTTACAATTGCTGATTAAGGGTAGAAGTTTGTTTTGTTTGTCTGTAAATAAATAACCCACATAAATAGATTAATTTAGGTCATTATTATAGAAAAAGGCACCTGAACAGTGCTAACAAATGAAACAAACCCCCTGGCCCTCTTTTAACTTCAACATTTACGTTTACACAGCACAAATATATTTTTTTGCAATGATTTTTGTATCAAAAATGTTAACAAATAAACTTTCACAAGGTACACTTACAAATAGATATAGGGATGATTATTAGAAAGAGGGAAATAATTTAAGACACGTCGATGTCAGTGTTAATTAAAAATTAGTTAATGAAAAAAAAATGATGAGGATGGTAATAATAGTTAATTATACAGTATAATATTTAAAATTACACGAATGCGTCGCCTCCTTTAAAATGACAATGAGTGAGCTTCTTATAGAAATAGAATTTAAGTAGCAACCTTGACGTTCAACTCTGCAAGTGCCAATCATTCCACTTACCAAACTAATTAAGTTACTAATGGAATTTAAAGTTTTAAACGCAGAAAAATTTTTTTTTCTTAAAATGTAATGAAATAAAAATGAATTCAAACTAATTTAATCAAGTAATTTGACGTGCAGTGCCATAAATAATAATAATAATTGCCAATACGTGCAATAATTTAAATTTAGATTCAATTTCAAAAGCTTTTAACCTTCATTAACTAACAATAATATCATTCGGTTGTCGAGGAATTTAAAAACTGGTCATTTAAACATTTTGTTTACCTGATAATTATCAATGTTGCTATTATTGTTATAATATTATTTGCTTTGGCACTAAAACTAAAATATTCTTTGATAAAAGTTGTAATATTTTTACACATTTTACTCGTAATTATTGATTTCCTCCAATAAATACATAATGATTGGAGATGAATTAAAATTTAGACGCAAAAATGTTTTAAAACTTTACATGACACATTAAAAGCGGATCAAACAGTATTTTTTTAAAACTTGAATTTAGGAATTCGGATTTAAAAAATTCATTTTAATTTTTTCAAAAATGCAATTATCAACACAAATCATCCATTTTGAATCCTTTCATCCCTTTAGTTAAGTTAGTTATTGAAAATGTAAGTACTGTATATTGAATGTCAATACAATAACAATATGATGGAAAATGGGTTGATTCTGGATCAAGGATTGTCAAGAGGATATGTATTGATCAATTGACAAGTAACTAACAGTTCCCATCTTCAGTTTTTCCACGTTTCAAAATATACAAACTTTTTACAAATTATAAACCCATTAAATTAATTAATAACGAAAAAAAACTCATAATAGATTGAAAAATAAAAAGCAAAAAAAATTAATTGGTGTTGTTATTTTTAATAATAATTGTGTTGTTTAATGAGGTAATGGCTGCGGTAACATCGACTAGAATAATAAGCTCATGTACTGTTTCATGTTCAGTTGAATTCTTTGAATTTGTGGAAGAAAGTCAGTAGATATAAAATGTGTAACTTTTCAATGGCAAAAATAAATCTGTATATTTTTAATGCTAAGTAATGTAATTTTAAACTTTTTTTGTGGTCCATCATCTCAGCGATTCATTTTCAATCTTTATCTCGCTCTTTTAATTCGGTCAACGTTGTAATGTAAATTGAATAGAAAATCTTTAAAAATCGTCACAAAATCACGACGCCAGGCTAAGCATAATGCTTAGAAAATCAGAATAAAGCAAACAATTGAGAATTAAGCAGACTTCGGAAATGTTTCATTTGAGAACTATAAAGTAGGTCTACTGTAAATAATTATTAGAGAATTACACAAGAGGTTTTATCTCCTCTATCACAAATTCCAAAAAGGTACGTAATTAGCCTGATTATCTTATTATGCAACGCAATTAAGAGAATTTCATGGCGTTTAACCATTAAATTTTACTGTAAAAATGTATCTGATTAAAAGATTCGCGATTTTAACAACATCAACAACAACGTTTTACAAGCGATTAATTTGTTTTCCTCTGAAGAATTTTTGTTTTTTACTAATTTAATCGTTATTTTTGAATTGAAATTATTACGTCTGAGAAATTTGAATTGAAATCGTGGGGCAACTACAGAAAGATAGTTAGCGATTGAGAGCAAGAAATACCGTAAATTGAGAGCGAGAATGAAAATTGAATTAAAGATCCTGTGATCTAACTCACCTAGGGATCACGTGAAAGGACCTACTTGGATCGCCTCTAAATGACCATAATCACTATTCCTAATCAATCACCCGAATTCATACACTGAACTTTTCAGTATGACTAGCCTTCGAGCACTGTTTAAAACTTGCTTCTCCCTTGTATTTCAACATTCGTAGTGTAACGTCGAATTACACTAAAGAATAAGGTCCGTCAGTCAAGGTGCTACACAGCAGAAGTCATGATTTGCTGTTTTTGACCGCTGGTCCTCGAGTTGGTTTATATTCCATTCCAGGATCGAACTGCATTAAAACAAACACCTTCCAAGAAGACGAAAAAAATTAGAATTAGATATAGAAATACGTTAGTAAATTTCAATTTAAAACCTGATCTGTGGGGAGCATAGTAAAATCGTCGGGAGGATTGGTAATGACGTAACGCTTGGACGAAGCATCACAAGAGGAGCTAGTGTCTCGAAAACGATATAAACCAATGCACAACATTCCATAGTTCCTCAAGGCCGCTACGAATAAATCTCCGTACCTTCCGCCTTCCTGCTTAAGAAAATGTTTTAATTTCTTCAGTTACTGTATCTCTCACCAAAAAATTTTTGTGATTTTCGAAAAATTAATTTTTATTATTATTATTAAATTAAAGAATATTTATTTAAAAATCATTAAATTTAAATAATTTAAAATAATGTTACTGTATTAGCAGACTATTTCCTAATACCGGTGCGAACCGGTGTGTGCGAGTACATGCAGTAGGCATGCTTTCTAAGAAAACATTGCATTTGGATCAGGAAAATATGTTCACAAAGTATAATCTAGCGTGAAAATCTACAAAATCTTTTCGAGTGATACCTATTCCCGTTACCCTCTCCATCTAATTCTTACCCCGTATTGCGCTAGTGGCCCGTCGTATAACGAAATTTGTCCCACTCTACATCTATCTCTATTTGACAACGTTTCCGGTGTGCTGTATCCTCCTCGCAGCCCTGCTCCTTCTGCTAAAATTAGCTCAAGTTCCGGAGTAGCTCCACCGGTGATGAGAGACCTAATCAGCGTCAGAGCATTCTGATTGAAATAAGTCTAAAAAGGAAACGCAAAAACAGATTTTAAAACGCTCGCATAAAACAACGTTTTGAATACGATTCAAAAATGGGTTTTAACCGTGCTCATGAGCGAGTCGAGAACGCTAACGGCAAAGGCAGTTCCGCAAGCAAAAGGCTGAGTTAAGTATAATTCCGTGTCTGGATCGTCGTCATCGTCTTGATCCAAAAATTGGACGTTTGAATCGTTTACTAGAAAAAAATATCAAAGTTTAAAATTTAAATACCGGGAGGTTTATCTTATTGAAAAAAATAATATTTGCGAATAGAAACCTAGTTCTGTAATCATGGGAACGTTCGCTCCGTACACAGAGCCTCTCCTTTGCAAAACCATCGGACTTCCTACCGGCGAAAATATGTCCTGGGCTGCAACATCAGCTAAAAATAATTGAAATTTTTGTTTTTTATAATATTGATAGGTTTTAATCATTTAAATCTTTCATTTATATTCCTACCTTGATTTAAGACACCGATCGTATCATCGAAGGTCATAGCTTTGATATTAAGCGAAGCGAGAATGGCTTCTTTGTCGGCCAAAGTAGGATCGTCGTTGCTGGGAATTTTTGCTGAGAGAATCACACACATATCACACAAATTGACATTCACCGCCCGTAAATCGGCCCGACTTAAAGGAGAACCCTAAATCAATCGAATCAAACATGTAAATACAAAAACATGGAATAGATGAAATTGAGAAATGCACATTTAAAACGGAAATTTTTGGAAGATTCTGTAGCATTTTCCATTCTCTTCTTATGTAATCAACAGATCCAACGATGACCACGTGTTTCAACTCATGGTAGTGAAAGTTACTTGCCCGAAGAGGCATTACCAGGTTTCGCAGACCAATGAGAGGCGAGTCGGGGTCTGCAAAGAGGCACACCACCACGTGCCCATTAAGGACGGTCATTGCGGCTTGATTCCGATCCTGGACAATATTACATAAAAATCACTCTAACTTACTGCTAGACTACAAAATTTAAAAAAAAAAATTGCGAGATACCAAGATACAATCTTCGATGGAACGCGCCGGGCACCAGTGAAACATGCCTGTTGAATCGTATTTCATTTCAGTCTTTTCAAAGTCGAAATCTTTGCGCTCGTCGTCGGCCATTCCCGAAGGCCGCGTTCGCTCGGTGCTAGGAACCAGGCTGGAATTGTTGCTGCTTGTCGACCGATTAGTCGGCCTAAACAACAACACATAAATCGATCAACCGTTGAATTCAAATGGTTATAAGGTACATTTAAACCTCAACTAACACGTACGATACACAGTACTGTAGACGTCACCTTACAACATACAAACAAACCATGTCCAAACATTTTTTTAAAAAAACTATAACCGGATCTATTGATGTAAACATCTATAAAAGTGCGCAACTACATCCTCATTTTTGTTTAGGTTCAATTAGGCGTTACATATTAATGCTAATGAAATTAGTATTGTATTTTCAAACTGGCTAATTCAAGCCGATTGACTGATCGAAAAATAGTTAAAAATTTATTTTTACCTGGAAATTTTTTTAAAAAAACCCTTAACTTAAAAATTAGTTCATGACAATTTTCAAGTTTTTCAAAGTTGCTGTTGAAAAAAAAATAATTATGGCATAACAAAATACGAGTAGTATGTTGGAAAACTGATACATGAAAAACTGCAAAACAAAGATAATTCTAAAAAATAATAAAATATGACTGTATTTTTATTATTAAAATATAAGAGATTACTATTTAACATATTAATAATTATTATAATTATTTTAACATAATAATAATAATTATTAAATATGTATGCAGCAGCTACCGTTGGATTCATAACTCAATAAAAACTCAAATCGTTAGGTAGCGTGGCCGAGTGGTCTAAGGCGCTGGTTTTAGGCACCAGTCTCCCCGGAGGCGTGGGTTCGAATCCCACCGCTGCCAAGTTTTTTTGAATTTTTTAATTAACGAAATTTAAAACCACTCACTACATTCTACTGTACGGTTCTTAAATTCTGTTAAAATTGTGCACTTTTATAGCAACGTTTATAAGGGTAAATTTGATCTTCAAATTAAGTGATTGATATAAACACATGCAAAAGCCATCATGCTATTATTGGCAAAGCAGAAAAGATACAGAATTGTGTGAAATGTAAATATAGAAAGCAAAATTTCATGTCTTACAACAATTAATTTTTTACATAATTTAAAATTTTTTTTAAAAAGAAAAAAAAAAGAGAAAAACAAAAGTCAGCGTATTTAGTACTCAATGAGTTTTTATCATGATTTAAAAACGATATTTTTTTTTGGTAATATTTAAAATGAGCTGCTAAAATTTAGGTGAACACAGAAAGAGAAGATGAGAGACATACAAAGTAGAAGTAAATATAATCCCAGATAGATAAAGATAGATAAGAGATAAAAAAAAGAGTGAGAAAGAGAGAGTGAGGCCTACATGAGCTTTTTTACTTCATAGGCAAGCTGATAGCCTGTATAGTGGTCGGGGCCAGCAGGCTTCCTTTGGCCCTGTGGAGTGCCAGAAACAGGGCTGGAATGAAAATGAGATAGAAATAGGGTGTGATTTTGATTCGCAACAGGCCCACACCAAAAATTAAAAAAAAAAAGAAAACCAAATAAAAATTGGTAACTTTGAAATAATAAAATTTAACCGAAAAAAAAAAGTAAAATAATAAAAAATAAAACAAGAAATATTCAATGAAAATTGTAAATTAATATAAACACATCAGCACCTTTTATCAGCGTCATTAAATGCTATTTAAATTTTAATTCATTTTTATTTAGTATTTAAAAAAAAAAAGTGTAAAAAAAAAAAATACCCAATAAAAGTCCATTAAAAAGTTGTGATTTTAAAAATGATATCAAAGCAAATCATAACTAAAAATAAATAACATAGTTTCATTTTCTACCATTGATTTTAACAATTAACTTACTAAAATTGCATTTTCTAATTTATTCAATAATAACAATAAATAGTAAAAACATTTTTTTTCTATTTTGGAGAGAAAATAAGTGTTTATTTTTAATCAAAAACAGAAACCAAAAAAAAAAATAAAGAAGCTCTTGATATACGTATCTCATACTTTAATTAATAAATTTTGTTTATAATAGTTTGATGAGAAAAAATTACTTGTATTTAACTCATAAGTGTTGTATTACTAATGTGTACACATTTTTTTATTATTTGCCTACTTAATAAAAGTCACTAAAGTCATATTATAATTTTTATGCTGTCTAAATTTTTTAAAACTTTTCTCAGTGGAATAGAAAATTAATACTTAGTATGGAAAGTGGGTTTCCTATTATTTTTACGACTACCAACTGTAGAATTTGAACGTAATATAGGTCACTTTAAACTTTCAAAAAATGAATTTACCTTACTGCATTCTGGTTATGCAAATTAATTAAATATTTAGTCATATGAAACGTGTTTTTTTTTTTTTTTTTGCTCAAAATAAAATTTGAGCAATAACTCCCACTTATTCTTTTATGTGTATGTATAACAACGTAAATAAATGAAATTTGCGTATTAAAAAGTCAGTTCTATAAAGAAGGGTGAACTTCTAAAATTTGGAGCGATCTCGTTCTTGTACCGAACAATGTATTGGGGCTAAAAATGATTTTTTGAGGGGGATTATCAAAGGCAGTAAATACCGAATTATTTTGCAGATCACTTACTAATAGAACTTTAAGCAAAACTAGAAAATAAATTAAATTCCATAGCTCAAATTTCTATCTTTAATTTTAAGAATTTCCATTCAACTTACTAAATAAATGACACTATTTGAGGAATAACCTACAGTAGGTCCTACGAAATAAAACCTACAGCTTCATAAGCCCTGCACTAAACCTTTTTATCTAGAAACTGCGCCATTTTAACTCAAAAAGACTGTGTTAAAATGGGAGTTATCTGTAAGCCCTTTATTATTATTTAAAAAATTAAATTTAAGCGCATCCAAAGCCTTAGAGCAAAAGGGAGTTTTAAAAAGTTTGAGTTAACGATAATAATATTTTATTATAAATGTATGTTCAATGATAATTAAAATTATAAAAAAAAGATTAGAATGCGTTTGTTATTGTAATAACTGCAGTATTTAATATTAAATAATAAATTAATTTACCAAATTAAAATAAACTGTAAAATGACGCACAAAGGTGCTTTAAAGAAAAACAACAAATTAAAAATAAAATAATAACGTAATAGTGAGGTATTTTTTTAAAATAAATAAACAGTTTCTTAATTAAAGCGTAGGACTTTGTATATCGAGAGCGCATTGTCAAACATAAAATGACAAAAGTAATAATAAAATTGTTAAAATTGCTGTTCATGCGATTAAAATGCTAAAAAATGCATAGAATAAAAAAAGTGAGAAATCGAGAGCTTAAATTTACGCATACAAAGAGATAAACAAACATAACACTCACAGAACTAATAACAATACGAGAAAAATTAAAAAATAACGGAAACAAGAAGTCTGCAAACAGATGACTCAATTAATGGATCAAATTAATTAACGATTAGCAACGGGTTTTGTAGAAAAGATCTCTCTTTTAAAGAGTTACCTGATTTTTTTGCCCAGCGGCGAATGAAGAGGTGAAGGGTTTTTATCCATCACCTGATTATTGTTCGGATTTCGAGGTTTCACAACCGGAAGTGGTTTAGTGGAGTTAACCAATGCTGTTTTATCACTGGTTTGTCCGTGCCCATGAACTAAAGCATTAGAAAAATGTTATTATTATTTTTGAAAAACACCAAAAGAATTTTGCAAAACCCAAAAAAAAAAATATTTATATTTATTTATTAAGTGAAATTCTTGCAGTGATCTAATTACTACCGCATTTGCCCACTAATTATTCTAAAAAAAATTTAAATTCAACAAAAAAAAATTTAATTACTTCTAATTAAAATTATCCCATTCACGCTAACTATACCAAAACTTTATTTAATTATATTTTTATTTAAAAAAGTCATATTTTTTTTAAAAGAAATAGATTATTTAGAAGAAAAGGAAATAAATTCTATAATTAATTTACAACAATTAGCAACTTATACTATTAGTTATTTATGATACTATTGACATTATCATATTTTTTTAGCATGCAAAATTGAAAGTTTTACAACACAAAAGATAGTATAGTAAGATAGAATAAACCACAGAAATTTGCTCAAAAAAATCTTGCACAAAATTTAAAAAAATCTACTCAAATATTTTACTAACTTAAAAAAGATCAATACATTAATAACGTACTTTTTAAACTCTAAAAATGAACTTTTTTAAATCTAGATTTAACATTTAATTAAATATTAAATTTTTTATTTGTATGCGTATAAATTAATATTCGTAAATGAATAATTTATATTTAAGTAAAACATTCTTATTGATGTTTCAAGATTAAAAATTTCAAACTTTATGCATATCCTTATTAAGCAACATTCCCATCAAAAACTACTATAGTCACTATAATATTGATAACAACAATTAATAAAAAAAACATCGTCGTCATATTTCTGATTTTGAGTGTTTACTATGTATAGAAAAAAAATTTCGAACAAAGAAAGAGAAAAAAAAAATATATATATAATATATTTTAAGATAAGACAAGAAAAGTGAAGTATCAAAAAAAAAAAAGCAACACACGGTGAGTGTATGCAATAGGAAACTAAGAAAAGGAAGATTGATAGAAAAAATACTATTAATTAATAAACTAAATGCATATTATGTGAGACTTACAGCCATCTTCAGCATCTTTTCCTAACTCCGCTATAATTTATTTAAAGAAAAAAAATATCCACATTTATGAAAAAGCTCACAAAAATATTAAAAAGAAAAAGAGATAGTGAAAAAAGAAATACGAAAAAAATTAAACAAAAAAAAAATAACAGCTTTGTTTGCTGATATAATTATCATAAAATTAAATCTGCGAACTACGGTACTTATTTAATGAAAATAATTATCTTTAGTTTAGGTGTGAGCCTTCATTAAAATTTATTTCGAGCTAAAAGTATATAAAAAAAACCCAGGAAAAATGCCACGAGAAACACTAAAAATTCAAATGAACCCTTCATCAGCAAAACGCATGCAGTCCAAAACAATCACGTTCGCATAAAATTTAGTATTCGGTTAGTATTATCATCTGCATTTTGGATAAATTAATTATTTTTGTAGAAAAAAAAATTATACTGTATAATATTATACAGTCCCCCCTCCCCTCCTTTCCCTATTCAAATCAAATAGAAAATTCTATGGCTCGAATATGGCTCATCCAACATTCTCATTATGTTAATTAAAGTTGTTTCCGGTAACGACAACACACATTCCGGAAGTCTAATTAAATTTTCATCAACGCTCTCGAAATATCTTTCGCTTCAATGTAGAGATATTAAAGCATCTAAATAACAAAGCTCCACTTGAAATTCAATTTTAGTAACAACCTAGCGCTAATGTGCTTTTCTAATGATAAAAGTAAATAATGTATTTCAGCTCATTCAAAGTAAAAATAGCAAACTACCTTCGTGTTTTTTTTTTTTTTTTTTTGCTGAGAAAAGTAAAATTTGGCACATTTGAAAACTAAAAGTATTCATAAGCACGATTTTAAATCACTCGCGATATTTTAAAAAGCTGTCAAAAATTCAATGTCAAAACCAAAACACAGCAAATATCAGCGACTGAATTCGCAATCGGCATTAAAACGATTCCATCAAATACTCTAGAGCTCAAGTGTTTTTTTTTCTTCTTCTTTTTTTTTTTTAAATGTCTAAGCGATGTTTTAGTTCTTGAATAACTATTTCAGATACTCAGCCACCGATTTACTTTTCAAAATAAGGTAGTAAGCAAGTTTTACTTGTGAAGCTACGATGCGTATGGAATAGTACGAAGTGTATGATCGAAGAATGTAAACAACAGCCCGCTGCTACTGGATTCTATTAACATTCGCGAAAGACACGTTGCCCTGGTTTTACACTTGGCCACCAACCCTAGACTAAACGATGGTACGTAGAAATCGATTTATTGATCCAATATTGAAACGAAGAGGGGAGAAAGAAAGAAGAGAGAGAGAGAAGACAGAATATAGAAAGATAATAATAATTATTGGTATTAGACAGAAAGAGTATAAGAATATGAACGTGTATCGATAGAGGTTAGATCGTGTTTTTTGTAACACTGATTATCAGTAGGAATAGTAACAATGTGTGATAAATAAATACATATTAAATGCAGCTGATGTACCAAATTGTTAACGAAAAAAGGCGTGTTTGTGATGTGTTTTGCTTTTTCTATTAAAGTTATTGTAGAATATCAAGTAACATTGTAACAGTCATTTTTAATATACCCAACATTACTAATTAAAAATACTCATCATATTTTTAAAAGTATAATAAAATCTAAATTTGCTGACTAGGTCTATGGTAAACTTTCATAATTACTGGCTTAAACAAAAACCACAGAATAAAGCTTGATAAATAGTCACACATTCTTAAATTAAACAATTTTTTGAATGTTGCTATAAATAATAATTAAAAGTGTTAACTATTTATTTTCTTAATTTTACCATCAATATTTTGTAATTACGAAATTTATATCCGATATTGTGCCAAAATTTCGAAGCCCAAACTTGGAATAAGCCTTAAATTTTAGGCTCAAAAGAAAATTTACCGACTCATTTAAAAAAAAAAAATTAAAAACAGATTTTTAAAATGTGTCGAAACTTTACAAACTCATTTCAAGGTCTAACAAAATTTGGCAATTTAACTGGCAATAATTTAGCAAAAGTTTTTGATATACGGTAGTGAAAATGGTGCGCAATAATATTCATGAGGGAATTTAATGTGACCAAAAATAAGGCGTTTCAGCTGTAATACTCGTATTAAGTTACCCGTGTAAACATCTATGAAAGCTGACTATAAAAACAAAACATTATTAAAAAAATGAAAGCCAAAATCCTTTTCTAGACAAACACGGTTCATGGTTCCTATCGTGATTTCTTTTTATTCGTTTTTCTAAGTTTACATTGCACGATCGATGAAATTTAACGAGGGTAAACAATTGGTGAAGTCGGTGCATTCAAGAGTGCACACTGTACAATAAATTCCGGTAGTGCTTTAATATTTTATATCCAAGAAAACCTGTTCTCCCTATTATCAGAATAATGTTTTGTAAGGCCTGTGAGACGAGCACGTTCTTAGCATGTTATAACTTTATATTGTTCAAACTTGGTAACATAAAAAAATTACGTTGTCTATCACCGCTAACTCTTCAAAGTTTTAAATCTATTTTATACGAGTTTAAGACTTTTACAATGTTAACTGATTTAATTTTGTAAATTGAGTGATTACTGTGTTTATTCATAATTAATCTTATTTTTTATTTTAACGTTAGTGCTAAATCCTGTTCTTGTAATTATTTTTAATGGCATAATTGTGTTCATTCGACTAACTGTGTTTTCCAGACGTCTGCCACTAAATACCAATGAAAATAATTTCATTTAAAACACACAAAAAAAAAAAAGTGAAAAAAACAACACTTAAATAGTTAGAGAATGAAAAAAAAAGAGACATATAATTTGAAAAACTGTAGTTGTCTACCTCTTAGCTTGACTCGCTTGGGAAGTTCAGGCGGTGTAAATGTTGGGAAATGGAAACTAGATTCGGAATCTGAAAAGATAGAAGATCCCAGCGAGTCAACACAATTGGTAGATTAGCAGAACACAACACACATATGAGTCTTCACACTAAATAACTTCATCATACAGTACTCAACTACTAAATAGATTATTATTACCGGTACCATATTTCAAAATGAAAAAAACTTTTAACTCTAAATTTAATTTTATGGAAAATTAAAAATTTTTTTAAAAAATATAAATATATATGTGAATAGTGTTTGAATGAAGTCAATGTTTACAACATCAAACAATACAAATACCGTAATCTAGAATCATTACAAGTACTGTAATCAATTACTTGATAGAATTTATCGATTATTTTGAAAAAGTTATCAATCTATTGATATTCATTAAGCATTTAATTATTAATGATTCTTTTAAGACTATATA
>JAQGAY010001530.1:0-13886 GCA_034698085.1 Polydesmus angustus
TGCATTCAAAAATATTTAATGTTGCGATTGCAACTTTGCATAAACTGTGTAGTGTGATTCATAACCTTCTTACAAGTTGACATAAAAATTTGGCTCGTTACGCCTCTGGACAAAAGAGGGAGAAAAAAGAAAAAAATTTCTTGTACTTGCACTTGTAAATTTATTTGGTTCTTGCAATTCCACTCGAATCAAATCGAAAACTCACGAACGCTGCAAATATGTTTGAAAAAAAATAATCATCAAAAATTCGTCGCGCGTGGTTTAAAAATTATAAACGCTCGGAATATATTTTTTCCTTCTACCTGCGAATAAAGCAAAATGTTTTCATCCGTGCGTTAAAAGAGACACTCGAAGCAATTTGCACACACCGGTTGATCGCAAAATTCGAATAAAACGTTCAAAAAAAAAAAAAATTTCTAAAGTAAAGATCAGGGGTTCGTTTTCTCCCCCGCCTTAAAAAAATTGTTTAAGAATAGCAGCTGCGCGAGTAAAATTCATCACTTGACTCTGGTAAAAAGGGAAAAAGAAAAAAAAAAAAATGCAGGGTAAATCCAGTGAGCGTTAAAGACTGTTTGCCAACCACTTGGTCGCTGCCTACGAAACGTAACAGAAGCGTTGCGTCTATCACCATTAGCGCAGCTTTATAACATACAAAATGCAAACTTAGGTAAACATATTCAAAACGTTGAAAATTAAGACTTTTCGATGTTTGAAAGACGCAGATGCGACTGTCTAGACAAAATCTAATTAGAAAAAAGCAAATACAGACTTCAAAGTGCTTGTGTTACACTATCTGATTTTCGGCGAACGACAAGTAAGCCACTACAACGCTCGTGAAATAAAACTCATTATATAAATCTCAAGTAGGAAATATCAATTGATAGAATCTGACACGCTACTGCTATATCGTAAATTAAAATAATAATAATAAACGCAATTTTAAACAAAAAATTAATAAAAACTATACGTTAGCTTAATAGATTGAGCATTAAATCACTTTTTTAATAACAGATGTCTAGATATCGTATTTTAATTATAATGCTCGTAATAACACCAACAAAAAAGTTCAAGACACAAATCTGCATTGCTATTAATTTTTTCCTCAGACTTTTAATAGACTGCAATTAACGATTATATAGCCTACTTTATCTGATAAATAAAGTTTTTCGTAATGAAATATTTCCCTTATCTCGATGTTTAAGACTGCTAAAAAAATTAATTCAAGAAAGTTTATTTAGTGTAGTCGAAAGATTTATGTTGGAATTAAAAAAAAGAAATTTAATATAAAAAAAAAATAATAACTCGTCGAATTTCATTTCTCTTTCACACTCTGATAACTTGCAAGTAAAAATAATAAGATGGAAGGGGGAAAAATAACTATTAAAATAAATAAAAACGTGATATAAAAAAAAGTTTTTTTTTTTCGCCGAGATCATTAACGAATTAAATGAACGAAGCCGAAACCAAATAAACTTCAACATCCAATTAAACAGCCTACTCTCGCATTTAAATAAGTGATAAAAAGTCGTAGACATGTTCGATCCATCATGTCACGAGATACACATGACAAATTTCCCATTAATGTATCTACAACGGGTGTGAGCAGATGAAAAGTGCCCCGCAAAAAAAAATTAACCCTAGCACGTCATCGAATTTCCAAACTAACACAGAACACGTTTTATAAACACGTCAGAATTAATGAACAGAATAAATCACTTTAAATTGCACTAGTAGTAGTAAAAAAAACTAATTTCCTATAAATAAACGGAAAGTTTTAAAAACATTTTCTCAACCGCCACCCTTTCTTAACGATTCTTCATTGAAAACTGATGCCATCATATATTTCTCCACCCTTTTTAATAAGTAATCAGCTGCCAAAGTCTATACCCTAACGCTATACTCCTGCCTTATCGGATCATCAAAATGACGTCGGAAAATAAAAATCGTCAAATTAAAACCTTACTTTATTAATCGTCGCAAAACTTCGTTAATAACATACATTTAACTTACTTAACAAAATTTTGCTTTAAAATATCGATATATCGCTAAGTGAAAAAAAGCATGTTAGCGGTACTTGATAAATTAAATTGAGAATAAAAAAAAAACTGCGCATACACCGTTTCGCACTTAGCAATTTTTCATTATAATTTTGTAAGCAATGAACAAATTAACCATCGGGGGTTTTTTTTTTTGCCTAATGATTATTTTTGTCACATTGTTTATTAAAACTCCATAACCTAATAGACAATAGAGCTCCAGTTATCCAGTTTCAATATTTATCCAGATAATATAGCAAGTGTCCTTCAAACATTTTAACTCAGAACAAATTTCAAAACTTAGCAAATATTATTACTGTGTTTAAAAACATTTCAAAATATCAATTTAAGCTGAAATTGATATTCCTACTTATTTTTTATATCTTAACACGTGAATAATTAAAATTTGAATATAAAAATGCCGTTTCTATAAAGCAGATTAAACATTTAAATTAAAATTTCGCACCACTTGTGGTTAAAAATGCTCTTTAGCTAATAAAAGCTGCAAATACCAAATTATTGTAAAATTGGTTTAGTAATATAACTCAAAATAGAACAGCTAAATAATATATTGAATTCCTTAAACTCAAATTTTTCTCTCAAAATCCGCCTTGAACTTATTAAAAAAAATCAACTCCATTTGTTGAATAACATAAAAACTACTTCATAAATTTTGCACCAGTCAATAGAGCACTTTTTTTATCTATGAAGAACGCTCTTAGCTCAAAAATTGAAAATAGATTTATTTACTTACGATTTTGCAGCAAGTCCTTCAATTATTATAGCACTACATCAAACTTCTATAATCTTAAAAATAAAATAAAAATTAAAAGAATGTCACGTTTGTATCAATGAAAAAGAAATACATTTTTGAAGACCGAATCTTCTCTAATAGTGGCAGTAGGTACTCCGTTTCCAACACTTCGAACAATATAATCCAAACGTCACTATAAAAATGCAATAAACAAATGATTGGAAACATTTAGTAAAAATTCTAGTTCAAATAATCGAAAGCAAATACATCTCGTCGATTTCCCCTCAGTGAAAGACTACCCCGGTAGTATATGTTTATAAGATTAAAAACAAATCATTCAAAAAGCATTATTTACTTTATTCGCATATTGATGTCATGTTAGTAAACAAAAACCCGGTCGACTTCAAATCGAAAACATCATAACTTAAATATTTGCTTAACCGTTAAAGTATATGCCTAATATTAAATTCTAAAAATAAAGTTTTTCGACAAAAAATACATATATCAACTATTTCTACAAATAAAAATAAAAAAACTAACGAAGTAAAATTTTAAACATAAACAATCTGTTTCATGTAATAATACCGGTGTCCGAAATATAACTCTACAACTTCCGCCTGCTATTAAAAAGAAACTATCAAAAATAAAAATCTAAAAATGGTGCCATCTAAGAAATAATTTCTTAGTCACTCCAAAAAATATTAAAAAAACATAAAAATTTAAAATGTTACTTTTGACAGTCATGTGAGCAGTACTAAGCTGTGATAACAACGCAATAACAATCAAACAACAATTAAAAAATAATGTAAATAGCAAAACATTGCCACAGACATTCGAAATGTGAATAATTTAGAATTAGTTCTAAATTTTAGTTAAATTTGCGTGTCTCAAAAGTGGTCAATGCGCCCAGCTGCATCAATGGCATTCATTTTACAGCATAGAGAGCGTAATTCAAACTTGCAAAATTTTTAACATATAATTTAAAAAAGTTCATAATATCAAAAAAATATTAGGGCCTACATTTGGAACAATTTATTAAAAATTTATTTTTTCTTGAGAAAAAAAAAATTTTTAATATTCTCTAAAAAAATATTAGCATGAAAAATTTTACTTCTGAAAATCGTCATTTTTTGAATTCTTTTTTTAATATTTTTTTAATTACCGTAACTAAGAAATTATCTGTGAAATGGCACCATTTTTAGATTTTTATTTTTGATAGTTTTTTTAATAGGCGGTACTGTAAACAAGCATTGGATTAGATACCGTGTTTCCCCGATAATTAGACCTGTTCCGAAAATTAGCCCTAGCATAATTTTTGATACTGCAAAAAATTTAAGCCCTACCCCCAAAAATAAGCCCTAAACAAAAAATTTGTTTTTGGTGTATTTTTGGTCAGGGATTTCAAATATAATTTAAAGGAAGGTGGACTATAATCCCTATAATTATTTTATAGGGGTAATTTTTATTTTATTTTTCTATTACAAAAAAATCCAAAAAAGTAGACAAATGTGTTTTTTTAAAAAACTACAGTATTGTTAACACAAAGACGATGTATAAAAAATCTGCGAGTTATTTAAGACCTCCCCCAACAATAATCCCTACTGAGTTTTTTCTTTTAAAAAAAATAATAAGACAGGGTCTAATTATCGGGGAAACACGAATTAAATTATTAAATCTGCCGAATGGCGGACAAATTTCAATAAAAAAAAAGCAGCCAACAGCTATCACTAACAAGTGAGTATCGTTATTGGCTACACCTAGTATTAACTAACAAAATTGATCCTAATCGCCAAGGCTGCTGCCAGTACAGATGAAGCGCAAACACGCTAAAAGTCTCAGCATCGGTGAATCCCGAGCGCAGAAAGCGAATAGGGCAGCAAAAAAAGTGCATCAGTGAGAAAAAGTGGGAGTAAGAGAGAGAGAGAGGGAGAGAGATTCACTTAATGACGAGCGTCGACTTTCCATTTACAAGCCAATGGAGTATAAAATTAATTAATCCTTGTCTTTTTACCCGTATCGACCTCTGCGAGTGAAGCAAAAGCAACGGCACGAAGAAGCCGGAAAAAAAAAGTCGCGATGTTAAGAAAAACGTTAGACAAGGGGTTAAAAGAAGCTTCAATTAGAAAGACGCTCCAAATATATCGTATATTAAAAAACACTAGCGTCGTCACACATCTCTACACTTTTAATAATAAATGACTCCTCCACTCTGACGATTTAGGTCGAATAATTAGCAAACTCCTCCGTAATAGCCCCTCCTCTTCTATTCGCTCGTTTAAGTTAGCCAAAGATAGAAGGAAAATACAGTAGAGAGAGAGAGAGAAAAAAAAGTCTGTATATAAAGTAGTTCATTTATAAAGTAGCTTCGTTAATTACTTGTTGTGAAACAGTGTGGCGTGTGAAATGATAGGGATATGGATGTAATAAGACGTGGTAGTAAGGACCCCAATTAAGCAAAAGCATAGACGAGGAAATGCAAAACGCAATTATACCTAATCAACAAAGAATATTTTTGTGATAAACATTTGAGAGCTTTTGTGCAACCGCCGAACGCGGAACAATAATATTAATAAACTCTCTCTCACCTTGCCAAAACACATTCCCAACCACTGCCTATTCAATAGAGTAAAATAAACATCTTCACGATTCGTCAACTTTAAATCGGAAAACATAATTAATATGGCATCGTAAAAAAAAAATTCAACGCGCGTTACAAATTAGAACGCGATGCTGCTTATATTTGAGGAAAATAATGCGTTTTTCAAGAACGATGGGGCGGAGCTTTCATTTAGATGAAAACTGAAATTTGTAGCTTCAAAATACGGTAGATAGAAATGATAATAATGAAAAATATCTGGTAATTAACAGTTGGACTTAATATTCGTAGGCGTGAGATTATAATGCCATTTTTATATCGGTTTTTGTATTGTATAGTTTGGTTTTTGGTGCAGTCCCATTCTCACCGACCTAATTTTTATTCCGCACAGGACTTTACTGACAACGTATAATTAAATGCGAGTTATTTTAATATGCTTAATAATTTAATTAATTATTTTAAACTAAATAAAAACGTTTTTTTGAGCAATTAAAATTGGAAGTTCGATATAAATAATGGTGAATTATTACTATGTTCTTTTTTTAAATGCTCTATTTCGGGTATTGTATTCGTAAATAAAAAGCAGGAACATAATTCATTCCTTTATCAAATTTCCAAATAATTTAAAATATCATTTATTTCAAACGAATTTCAGTATAACTGTCACATTAAATTGGTAAACGTATGCAGTTAACATTTCACAAGTCACTGTATTACATATTGTACCGGGTGACCATAATGTAAGTTCAGTACCGGTATTCAAATTCAACCTGCTATTTAAAAAAAAATACTAAAGATAAAAATGTAAAAATTGTGTCATTTTACAGAGAAACTCAGTCTATGAAAAAATAATTTTTTAGTTACTTCAATAAATGTTAAAAAAAATCTAAAAATTCAAAAAGTTATTTTTGACACTCTTTTCAGCAGTACTATTGTGATAACAACGTAATAACAATGAAACATAAATGCAACTATAATTAAAAATTAATACAAATAGTAAAACATTGTCACGGACATTCGAAATGTGAATACGGTAATTTAGAATTACTGTACTTCTAAATTTTAGTCGGAATTGTGATTTAACGTAACTGGTCAATGCGCCCAGCTGCATCAATGGCATTCACTTTACAGCATAATGAGCGTACAAACTTGCGTCATTTTAAACGTACAAAATTATTTTAAAAAAATTCCTAATACCAAAATATTATTACTTTTGGAACAATTTATTAAAAATTCATCTTTTTTTGAGAGAAAAAAAATATTTTTAAGTTTTTCGAAAAAAATATTACCCTGTAAAATTTTATCTCCAAAAAACTAAATTTTTTAAATTTAGTTTCTCTGTAAAATGACACAATTATTACATTTTTATCTTTGGTATTATTTTTTAATAGCATGTTGAAGTTGGATACTGGTCACACGGTACTGTATGCTGAATTACAACATAGCAAATAAACAATGTCAAATATCTTTTCAAAAAATATTTTTTTGAATCAGTAATTATTTTACAAGCAAGTAGTATTTTTAGTAATAAAAACCACTCCTTAAAAACAGGATTATGTCACGTCATTTTTGATACACCCTGCACAAGAATCTTGCAAAAGTTGAAAAATAAAACTTTTAAAACTTTCTAATGTTTAATGATGATCGTATAAAAAAAGTAAAAAAAAATACTAAAAAAAAAAAAAAAATAACAAAGTCAGTTTGTCAGTTCCTCGAAACGACAAGTGTATGAGAAACCATTACGGTCAGTTTTATAGGAGCCACTCCCTTTACATCCGTTCGGACATAAATTTCAACTTATACCCGAGCTCACATATTGCGCAGCTTGTACGGGCTACTAGACGTTAGTCTTTTTTTATACGTTCCACCGCTAACATATAAGACTACCACAATTGTAAAATACGACCCTTTTAAAGTGGACAAGATGGACCTACATAAAAAACAAACAGAAAAGAAGGAGAGAGAGAGCAAGAAAAAAAAAAAGCCGATTCCTAAATTAGGTAACACGTCTCATTCAGTCAGTCAGTGAAAGTGTGGGAAGGAGAAAGAGAGGAGGAGGATACTGACGCGCACACTAAGAAGCTGAAGCCAAGTGGCTAAAATCAAATGTGTAAAACGTGTCGGCAAAATGGCACTAGTGGTCATGTCTCTTAGGACATATTACTCATGTCCATTCTTCTTAGAGAATTCGAATAAAACCGGAGGAAAGAAAAAAAAAACCGGAAAGGAAAAGTACTGTATTTTGTTGGGTCATTCTGAAGAAAATAAATGACTTCGTAAATACTAACTTTACTAATTTATAAAAATATAAATAAAACTTCTTGGATAAAATAAATACGATAACAGAAAAGTCCATTCAATGGAAAAAATTTGAAATATCAGGAGTGAAGAATACGTGTAAAATGTACACAAATAATAATTATATGCTGGTTATTGGCGGTACTGTATTAAGCTATAGAATCGCTCTATTGAGATCATTATGAATAATTTTAAATTTTGGGGATTTTTAAAACTATATAAATATGTATATTTAATTGCATGAAATAAATGTATTGCTTTTTTAAAAAAAAACAATTGTTGTTGTTTTTTTTTTAAAAAAAATAGTGAAATAAAAATGACTTAAAAAGTTAAAATATCAATAGAAATGCCAATTATTAGTGTGTTTAATTAATATCAGCCCCATTTAAGATTAATATCAACCCTATTTAGTTAGATTAATAATTCGGCTAAAGATTCAATTTACATGAAACTCTGTTAAAATTTCAATTAATTGCTTAAATTAAAAAATTGTCTTTGACTAGGTTTTACTTACAGTACAGGAAGCTGTTCGATATACATTTATAAAATGGCAATGCAAGTATATTTAAGGAAAACCACAATGACATTAAAATCGCACCGAACCAATAAACTTCCCCCTCATTCTAATAACAATCTTAAAGCAATACACCAATAAATAATTCACTCCAATCCCTCATTATACACCCATAAAATCATAATCTAACATTGTTATACTGTACATTAAATAAAATTGGAAATACATGTACAAGGTAAAACAACTTCCTTATTTACACTTAATTTTAGTGAAATCTGAAACTTATATTAAAATGAATTGAGAGATTATAATACTACATTGTAATTCTACAGTTTGGAATAAATTATATAAACAAGTACCATTTTAAATTATCAAATTGTTTAAAATAAAACATAAAAATTAAATTCTGATGTCTCCAGATGTCTCAAAATTGAATTTCCAAATTTAAAATTCCAAACTTTTGAAAATACAGTAAAACTTCTACGCAAAACCACTTCCAATTGAAGACCACCTTTAGTTCAAAACCACTCCCGTTTGGAGACCACCCCAAATACGTTCCTCCGATTTTCCCTTGTTAATGCACCTCTTACAGTAGACCAGCTCTACTACAAGACCGTATGGAAGTTGCTATTTAAAGAACTTTGATATTCCAGATATTCCAGTAGCATTATGCGCACTCACAGATGATTTTGTGAGTCAACATTAGAATGTGGAAGTTCTAATACTTGATTACAATTTCTTGTAATAGAATGTTTAGCTAGAAAATTACAATTTTAGTAGCATGAAAACAATCATTTTTTATTTGCAAAAAATTCTATTTGAAGACCACCTTCCACCTCCCAACGGTGGTCTTGAAATAGAAGTTTTACTGTAATAATGACAGGTACAATTACAGAATTAAAGTAATTAATTAAATGTGCAAAACAAATGAAAGCTCTTCCCTTAAATTATGATTCTGACATTTTGCATAACTAATCTTTTATTTAACCACGAGCGCGTTGTCATTGCATTACGAGTGTTGCAATTTACACTATGAAATAGACCGTTGCATTATTTAAAAGTGCGTTGACAAAAAAGTAAAATTTATGAGAATTAAAAATTAAAATTACGCATTATAAACATTTTGTCGTGCGATAGGTGTGGTCGACAAACTCGCGAGACAATTAAAAATAAAATCTATAAATAACAAGCCTTTCGTAATGATTTTTTATACCAATAATAATAATACACTATGTCTTCTCGCCTTATAAAATACATTTAAAAAAAAATCGAAAATATAAAAAAAAATACAATTATTTATGAAGCAAATAGAAACTGAAACATTTTATTATTATCATCATTTATTATAGAAAAATAGCGTGTTTTATTTTCTTTTATTTTCTCTCCCTCCTTTTTCCCTACAGAGATTGCACATTCCCACACAATTTTCACGTATCCGGCCTAGTATCTCCGACACGACCAAAAAAAGTGGAGAAAAAATAAAATAACCGCCTTTTGTTGGCTTTTTCTTTTTTTTACAACATCGAATCGATGAGTATTAAAAGTAATGGCGCAAGGAAAACAAAACTTAAATGAATACGCGAAACCAATAAAAACACCACTCGTAAAAAAATATCTATTTCCTTATTCTCCTTCTAAACTCTTCTTCCCCATTCACCCGTACTTCCCTCCTCGTCTTTTTACCTTTTTTTTCCCCCTTCATAATATGTACTTTTATACAAACGGTAAACTTGCACATTTACTTTACGATATCTATACCGATGTAACTTTGACTTTATTTGATGCCGGTTGTTTACGCTCGTTCGACATTATTCGACGAATTTCATGAAACCCCGCCATCCGCTATATGAAACAACTTTTTTTCTTTCTCTCCATCTTACTACACGTATACGTTCAGTATTTTACCGTTCTTTCTCCGTTTCCATCCTTCTGTCGATCTACCTTACTTATTTTTGACTTCGATGAAAACTCAAAATACGAAAAATGATCTCCAAATATAAAATTCCATCTTTTTTTTAAAAAAAAAGTAGATTAAATTTTGTTTACTTTTTTTTTTTTTAATACGAAAAAGTTATTTAAGTCGATGTTTTTTCCGCTCGAAAATTCCTGGAAAACGGTTTTGACAACGCGGTTAAATTCGAGATAATCAAAAATTGATTTAAATTGCCAACGTATATATTAATATAGGCTGCGACTATACGATATTAGTTACATAAATCTGCGTGTCAGGAAAAACGGTAGCGCGAGAGCGAGAGAGAATTCCTTCAAATCGATATATCGATAGTTTGACGTCACGGGATAATAACGGACCTGACGCGAAATGACCTTCGACGCGTGTCCAAACGACCTTGTTGCGGGAAACAAAAACTGCTGAAACAGCCGATGGATGCGCACGCGTAACAAACATTAGCATCGAATTATTCATTAACGTAACACCTTTTGCCTAGATGAGCACGAACGCTTTCGGTGACGCTAACAGTGACGCTAAATGAACGCGCCTTGCAGAAACAACCCCAAAATATTTACTCTTTGCCAAACGAAATTAAGCAAATTTTTATAAATAAAAAAAAAATAACGTTATGTACAGCATACATGAATTTTTACCTAGGATGTTCCTTTTATTTGCAAATCAAATTGAGTTATTATACATTGGCCGGAAGTAAATATGTACATACAACTAGCAAGATCGGTAACCTGCTTTTGCATTAGTTAAATTAGTATTGGTTAGCATTATTAATACTAATATTTACTTAACATATTCTGTACGTCGTTTTTTCCTTATAAAAAAATTGTAAGTTAATTTTTAATTAACTGAGTTAGCTTTTTAATCAATTATAATGTTTTTCAAATTTTCAATTCGGTCTTAAAATTATTTTTTTTTAATGTATTGAATAAATGTATTTGTTTTTATGACATGACGTCTTCGATGTTATTTTAATTAAGGTTCGAAAATCAATACTGTACAGTAAAACCCGTTTACAGTGCGCCCGCTTAAAGTGCGATCCCGCCTATAATGCGATTTTTGTCCAGTCCTTTGGACAACGCCATTTGAGCATTGATTAAAAAAACCCGCTTATAGTGCGAACCCGCGTATAGTGCGACCATATTTGGGTCCCCAGAGAATAAAGTCTGTATAATAAGCCCGCTTATAGTGCGCTCCACTTAAATTTTTTTTTTCTTCAAATACACGTACATATAGAATTTTTTAAAATTGTGAACTTTCTGGGCAGTTTTTTTCGTGTCTATTGCAATAATTATGCAAGTAAAAAAAAGCCCAAAAAATCAGATAAAAAAATATTTTTGATTAAATGTTTCATTTCATTAAAGAAAAACTTTAAATTACATTTTTAGAATTTCCCGGATATAGTGCCCGGATTTTTTTTTCGGTCCCTTGAATCGCACTATAAGCGGGTTTTAATCATTTTTTTGTTGTTGACACAATTAACATTTTAAACTAAAAAATAACGATAATAATAATTAATGATTTTTTTGTATTATAAAAAAAATATAGAAGCAGTCTATTTCTTGAAGGCTTTCAAATTCCAATTTAAATAATTTTTTTTGTAAAACAAACCTTTCTACTTCTCGAGTTCAATATACTCATTTAATTAGTGATCGAGTTCGCTTGTCAACCAAAGAATATAATCCCTCATTTAATTTTTTTTTCTTCTCCTAATTAAAATATTCTTCCTTAACGATGGCGTTCTCGCGTGAAAATGAAAATTTTCTTATCAAAATCATAATAATTACTCACTCCGAAAGCTCCGATAAGACGTTGTAGTAGTAAACAAGCTTTAAACAAGTTCGAATATCTTGTTAGCGGAATTTCTTTCACTCGCGCGTTTACTCTTTCTCGCTCGTTAATTAATTATCTAAGTCGTTCCTAAGTACATTACTTCCCCCCAACTTTTAATTGAAATGAGATACACCCTGAGAGAGAGTGGAATAACGTCACACTCTAAAACTTCGTTCCTCGAATTTCTAACATTATTTGATTGCCTTTCCCTACTCATCAACACGCAACAAACCAATCTCCACTAGTGTTTTGCCAAACTCTCTCTCTCTTTCCAAAACGAGAGTGATAGAGACCGGAGAGAAAGGACACGTACAAAGAAATCCCGGATTTTCTATTTACTTCTCGGGCAAATGTTGTGGGGGATTCTGTGTATATATAAATAAATAAATAAATATCTCAAATCTCATTTCTTTTTATTAAGCGAACGTTAAATCGTCTCACACGACGACGTCTATTTATCCAAAAACATAATAAAAACACGAAAACGAGTTATGAAAATGATGGAATTTGGGTGACACGAAAGCATCTAGCTTGGTTTGGGAAAAAAAAAGATCTGATTTCGAGCTAAAACACTTCTGGCATCTCTCTCTCCTTTTCATTCTCTCCGTCTTTTATCCCCCATTTCTCGTCATTCAACTTTATCTTGACAGCCACCATCAGTTAAAGATTAGAAGAATACCCGTCATTCGCCATCATTTTTTATACTCCTTCTCTTACTCAACAAACAAGCAAAAACATCCTTCATCATCATCAAGAGATTCAATCATACAATGACTCATTACCAACGTGATGCTTACTTAATAATAAAAAAAAAAAGCTACGGAAAAAACAAGGAAGAAAAAAAAATGTCTTATATGTAGTAAATAGCTTATTCGATATATCAAAATTCATCGGTGACGAACGCAAATCGTATTAAATGATGACAAATCAACGTTATATAAAAAATAAATGATAATCGTACTTTTTTATTAATCAAAAATAAAAAACATAAAAAGTAAACAAAAAATATTTTTTTGCTCTGTATTTTTATTTTTTGCAGTTTTTTTTTTTTAAACGAGAAAAACGTTTGAGAAAGAAAAAAGGGAAATCTTAAGTTCAATCTTGCAACCGCCACCGTGTAAATGTAATCGAAATAGAAATACTGTACGTTGCATCTTTGATCCGGAAAATTCAAGAAAAACTTTTATCTCGGTTTATATAACATTTGGTTGAAAAGAAAGGAAGAAGGCAAAAAGAAGAAGAAGAAGGAAAAAAAAAAGAATAACGAATGGTGAGAATATCGAATTATTTCAATTCAAACGAGCCATTCGCGTGCGAAGCAAGATTAAAACTAAAAACGACTCTCAGGAATAGAATTCGGAGCATATCGGAAAGGAAAAAGAAAAAAAAAAGTGAGAGAGAGAGAAAAACGGAGGGAGAAAGAAAAAGTTGAATGAAAGAAATACCTAGACGAATACAGTACCCAGTGTAGGCAAAGTACTGTAGAGTGAAAAATCGATGAACCATAAATAAAGTAAGGCTGGAGATGTAGAGAACGTTGACTAGAATAGGCAAAGCAAATAGCGCCATCTGGATGCAATCGAAGTGAACGAGTCAGGAATCAAACCATCTACCGATCTAACACACAACCAAATGCCCACTATTACCAATCAATAACGTCGTCCCCGCGTTTCAAATTCAGTCCCAACCAAATAGTTTCAAAGGGTTATTGATACTGTCTGCGTCGTCCGCGGTCATATGCAAATAAGCTTTTTCGATCTACTTTAACAAATTGAAATTTTTCAATGAAACCGTCTGCCGCCATCAAAATACATTTTAATTCAAGCAGTTTAATGTTTATTGCGAAACGTGCGTGCAATCATTTGAAAATATCCAATGCAGAAAACGCAAAG
>JAQGAY010001531.1:0-13886 GCA_034698085.1 Polydesmus angustus
GTGATCCATGACGGCGGCACGTGCGTTCCATTTTTCTCCTTACCCTGGCTAAAAAAGTGTTTCACTTCAAAAAAAAAAAATGATCGGCGTCAGATAAAGATGAGGAGGAAATCAAAAAGCTGTTGTTTAGGTACCGGAAATGCTCAGAAAGGGGTAAAAATTACGGTGTATCTAGTTTAATAATGCACAAAAATAAACAAATAATATTTGTAATTTCGTCATTATTATTTTGATTCTTCTTGATAAGGGAAACTTACTTTTTAAATACCTCTAGTACTTAGATTTTCCCTTAAAATTATTCATAACAGTATTTTTTTTATTATGTGTATATTTTTAGCAACCCCTTTTCGATAAAAAAAATTTGCAAATTTAAATTTAGATTTGTTTTTATCTAACCCTTTAAATAATACACTAAAAATGCGATAAATATGACTCAAAAAGTAAATAAATAATACATTTTTTTTTTAAGAAAAAAATGAATCGAATGCGCGAAGATTTAACATATTTTTATCAATGTGTGCATCAATTTCCGGCATATTTCCGACAACACATTCGCGCACACACACACAATACGGTAGTCTAAACAGGATCTTATCTGTTGATTCGAATAAACATTACCACCACCCTCCTTACTCTAATCACCCGCGACGCAACCATGAACTCTATTTACGAATATTCATTGTATACGAAACGAATGTTTTGGCATTTTCGTGCGCGCCGAACTTTTAATAATAAATGCAACACAATGCTCATTCAATTACGCGCCGTGTCTGTATAGGGCGACGCAGAGAGACACGAAAATTGTATGCAAATGACGAAATGTAAACAAAACGTGGAGATTAAAGCAATGAAAAGGATTATAGAAAGAGAAAATAAACTGGTTCGTCGTCGATAATTTCAGATACAAATAAACAATTTTGTGCTGTGGAAGGAGGGGGTTAAAATTTAATACGGTATTAGCATATGTGTGGTCAGGAAAGTCTATAGACAGCAGACTGTCACTTTGCATGTGAAAGTTTCAAGTGGAAAAAAAAAATATCCTAATTTATGCAAATCATAGAAAACCATATTTGAATTTTTCCATTTTGCATTTGCAAATAAATAAAAGATAAAACCATCGCCGGATCATCGTCTAGGGACTCTAGGCAAATAAGGCTAAATGTCTAGAAGGATTTTGTCAAGATAAGAAATTTGATATCGGATGATGTCCGTTTTTTTATTGCCGTAAAACCTGTCTAAAGCGGAATCTTGCGGTTTCTTGTTTGTGCTTACAGTTTTCGCTTTAGCAAGGAAGTAAAAAATTGTATGGTAAGTCAACTGAAAAGCTGACTCGCTCCGCGAAAAATTAAAAATTAGAAAAGTAAACTACAAAATTATGGAAATTATTAAATATTGCAAATTTTGTTAAAAATAAACGAGTTTCAAAAATACGAGGGCTATTTATTAATTAAGTAAGTTTCCCTCACCAATAAAAAGCAAAATAATAATGATAAAATTACAAACAATATTTGTTTACTTTTGTGCACTATTTTTCTCTATACACTGGAAGTTTCACCCTGTTTCAAGCATTTTCGGTACCTAAACAACAGCTTTTTGACAACCACTACGTAAAAATCTGCCGCCAATTTTTCTGATCATTTTTATTTTTAATTTTAATAAATAAATTGAAAAAAAACTGATAAAAAAGGATTGAAATGCAAATTAAAAATAATTTGGAAAAAAAAATTGATTAAAAATGTTGGAAAAAAAGAAGAAAAAAAAGTGCCAGTAAAAAAAATTTAAAAAACAAATTTAAAAAATATTGGTATAAAGGAATTGATAAATAAATGTTAAAAAAATTGATGGGAAAAAAAAATGGGGAAAAAAATTGATCTGCAATATTTGGCGTCAGATTTTTACGAGGTGGTTTTCAAAAAGTTGTTGTTTAGGTATACCGGAAATGATTGGAAAGGGATGCAAATTACAGTGTATGGAGAAAAATTGTGCACAAAAATAAATAAATATTGTTTGCAATTTTATCATTATTATTTTGCTTTTTCTTGATGAAGGAAACGTATTTATACTGTAATAGCTTTAGTGCTTAAAATGCAAGTTCGTTTCTGCGTTAGACAGGCTTTCCGCTTTAAAACAGCTATGACATTACGTTCCCAGCAGATTTTCACTTTATACTAGGTCCGTCTTAAACGAAGTTTTAAAACCTCGTTTGCGTAAATCTTAATCCCGTGTAGTAAAATCCCTTTTATTTGTTTTTGTTGTTACTACCGGAAATTGGCTAGTAATGAAATATTAATACAGATTTTTTTTTTATATACTGTAGATATTTTTTTTTTTTTTCAATCCCTTTAAATCAACAAATTTTTCGATAGATAAACAATAGTTCAAAAAGTTATCTAAGAAAATAGTTTACCAAAACGTCAAAAAGTGACTTCCTTATAAATTTCTATACACATAACTATACGTATTTTCTTTTCCCCTTTTTTTTGTGTTTTTTCTTCCCCTTCCATTCCAGTGTCAAAATCAAACAAACGGGAGATGAACTCACCTGCTGCAAACAGGCTTGCACGATGTTTTCCGGAAGCATATTCCTGTAAACAAACACAAACACATTAGAAACAGAGCACACACACATACAGTACAAGAAATAACTGTACATGATACGGTATTATATATACTAGTATTAGGTGATATTTATTTTATTTACTTTTTCTAATTTTTTTGTTGGAATTTCAATCGTAACCGTTTGAAATAAATAGGAAATGAATCGGAATTGAAGAGACTATTTTTTGTTGTTATTATTAAAAAGAGAATTCGGATAAAAGTAACGTATACTTCAAGGACTAGTAGGGGCTCACATCTGATTTAGTAAAAGTTATGTGCAAATCAAAACCCATTTATGATGAATTTATATTAGACGTTTACTAGTACATGCAGTAGTAAATGTAACCATTAAATGATTTGCACTACAAAATGTAGCCTATATCGTATAATCAAGATTTGAAGACTAATTCGAAATTAAAGAATAATTTGAGATTGAAAAACTAAATTGAGATTTAAGGAATAATTACGGTACTCGAGATTTAAAGTCTAAATCTGGATTTAAAGACAAAATATAGATTTTAAAACTAAAAAGAGATTTAAAGAACTGAAACGAGATTTAAAGACTAAAACGAGATTTTAAAACTAAATCGACATTTTTTTCCGAGTTTTAAAGACTCAATCTGGATTTAAAGGCTAGATATAAATTTAAAAACTAAAACAAGATTTAAAGCCTAAATTGAGATTTAAAGACTAACCCGAGATTTAAAGACAAACCCGAGATTTAAAGAATACATCGAAATTGAAAAACTAAACCGAGATTGAAAGACTAAAACAAGATTTAAAGACTAAAACGAGATTTTAAAACTAAATCGACATTTTTTTCCGAGTTTTAAAGACTCAATCTGGATTTAAAGGCTAGATATAAATTTAAAAACTAAAACAAGATTTAAAGCCTAAATTGAGATTTAAAGACTAACCCGAGATTTAAAGACAAACCCGAGATTTAAAGAATACATCGAAATTGAAAAACTAAACCGAGATTGAAAGACTAAAACAAGATTTAAAGACTAAAACGAGATTTAAAAACTAAATTAAGATTTAAAGATTAACCTGAGATTTATAAAGTAAATCGAGATTTAAAGAATAATTCGAGATTTTAAAGATTAGATATAGATTTAAAGACTAAAACGAGATTGAAAGACTAAAACGAGATTGAAAGACTAAAACAAGATTGAAAGATTAAAACAAGAATTAAAGACTAAAACGAGATTTAAAAACTAAATTAAGATTTAAAGGCAAAACCGAGATTTAAAAACTAAATTAAGATTTAAAGGGTAAACCGAAATTTATAAATTAAATCGGGATTTAAAAGTCGAAAGTGGAATTTTAAAACTAAATTAAGATTCGAAGTTTTATTGCAGAATACTTAACCGAAATTTTGCTGTGTACATTTCCTGTAATTAAGGTTAATTTATACCTCGAAATTAATTCTACACCTAGCCTATCTTTAAACGTCATCGAAAACAAATAAACTGTAAATAAAAAATAATGAGCTTTATTATACTGGTACAATAAATTTCGTTAATTCCCTAAAAAATTTATAAAAAAAAAATTTAATGTCTTCTTCCTCCTAAAGATTTAATTTTCCGGAAAAATATAAAATGAAAACGGTTTTAAGTGGGTTTTAAAAGTGTGAAAGGTCAAGGAAGATCGCATAACAATATAATATGTAAGGGGTTATCAACCCCTTTTTCATCCTTAATCCCTATTGACATGCGCGTCATTCATAAGAATATTATTATTATATTCGGCGCGCAAGTATATTAAAGACAAACAAGTTCCGTCTAAAAAAAAAAAAAAAAAAAAAAATGTAAGCGTTAAACTTATCGACATGAACTAAAAATGTCCGCGAGAGATTAAATTAATCGAGAGCTTAGGTTAAATGAATTCAAAGTTAATGTCAAATCTGTTGTCACGTTTTTTATAATTTTTCCAAGTCGATGATAAACACGCTAATACTTTTTATTTTTAATATTAAAAATGATAACGGGAGATAAAAAAAATAATACCGTAATATAATAAAAATTAATGTTTTGATAAGCAAGTTACACGTGTCAAATGTTAAACTCGGTCGTTTAAAATTAAATGTGTGTGACTGTTAAATTTGGATTAAAAAAAACTGTTTATCATACAGTATAGAAACGACGACAGATAAATAACATTGACGGAAATTACATTTAAAAAAAGTATTATTTAATAATAAATAAATAAATAAAAAAAGATGACGTAAAAATTATTTTAAAGATTTAAGATGATTTGTAAATAGAAATTGAAGCGTTCATTTCCAAAGTGATATTTTGGTTCTTACCCTTAAAACATTGCATTTTCTTAAGTGCTGGACTTAAGCATTTGCTTAATTTCACTTTTGGCCATCAGTATTGAACTGCTCATATCATTTATTGGTTTTATAATTATAACCTTATACAGTATGTGTGCCGAAAATAGGGTGTGTCCGTAAATATCCGAAGCTTTTAAAAAGCGAATAAACAAATCAAATTTTAATGAAAATGAATTGTTTTTTTTATATTTACAACAACACCTCGCATTTAATAATAATAAACAAATATTAGAATGTGACCTCTACAACTGAGTCGGTACGTAATAATGCGCTAAAGGAAATTTGAGAAAATCTGCATTAATCCTATGGTAGATGCCGGCACGTGCCGAGATGCAGTCGGCAGGTTCAGGCTGGAAGTCCGCAAAAAGCCTTAGCCGTCAAAGTGAGCGCCTGAACACGTTTACGCGTGCCGACTGAGTTGGAGAGGTCATATTTTAAAAATTGTTTTTTATTATTAAATCGGAGGTGTTGTATGTAAATATTAAAAAATTAATTCATTTTCATTAAAATTTGACTGATTTATTCGTTTTTTAAAAGCTTCGTATATTTACGGACACACTTTAAATCATTTCCAACCATTTTTTTTAAAGGTTCTATTTTTAAACTTAAAAATTGCTTAATATTTATTTTATTCAATAATATTCTATTCTTAAATTACTCTCTTTTTAAGTGCCATATGCAAACTTAAGTTTACTTAAACAATAAAGTTGTCTTATAAATTTTAATTGTTTGGATTATCTCAAAAGTACGATTTCTGAACTTTGAAACGGAGCCAACTTAAATTTCAAATAATAAATTGTCATACGCGATATTTTACACACCAAAAGATCATTTCACGCGCGTGTAACGAGAGATTATATTAATTTATTTAAGGCACATAATATTTAAATTTCTAATTATACTGTAGTCTGTATTAAATAAAATTAAATAATTTGAAATAACCACTACCTTGCAAAGTAACCCAAAAACCTAGAAAACTAAGTAGTAAACGCAACTGAAGTTTAGTATATCACCATTGTGGTTTTATTACCGATATAAACGTAGTTAAAGCGCAATTCCTACGAAATGTCAATGTAATTTAATCACCTGAGAAGTTTCAGGTGCGCGAAAGAGATTATAATAACACTGTTCGGTGTATATGTGTTGGGAGGGACACAAGTTAAAAGGTCGCTGGCTCCCAGCAAAAAAAAAAAAAACAACAACACCATAATAAAATGTGGAAGATGCGAGGAAGGGCTGATAGGACCATCACAATTTCAAATATTTAAACGCTATTTTTATATGTATTATACGTGTACGGCATAGCGCGGTTTACACGGGTCGAGTAAATAGGCAAACCAGTACAGTACTGATGAATTGGGGGCACTCGACTCGTCTAAACATGTCCTTTTGTGGCCAATATTTAATATTTACATACAACAACATCTCCGATTTAATGATAAAAAAACAATTTTTAGAATATGACCTCTCCAACTTAGTCGGCACGTGTTAACTCCATTAGCAAAATTTTCAATTTAAAAAGCGAATAAACAAGTCAAGTTTTAATGAAATTAAATTATTTTTTTAATATTTAGTTACAACATCACCGATTTAACAATGAAAAATAACATCTGGCATGTGACCTCCTCCACTGAATCGGCACATGTTAACTCGATTAGCAAAATTTTAATACACGTAATTGCCAATATTCCACCAGACACGTGCGAGAGAGTTATTAGAAATTTCGTTACACACGTTAACATGTGCCGACTCAGTGGAGGAGGTCACATGCTAGATGTTATTTTTCATTGATAAATCGGTGACGTTGTTCTAACTAAATATTAAAAAATTAATTTATTTTCATTAAAATTTGACTTGTTTATTCGCTATTTAAATTGAAAATTTTGCTAATGGAGTTAACATGTGCCGACTCAGTTGGAGAGGTCATATTCTAAAAATTGTTTTTTATTATTAGATCGGAGATGTTGTTGTATGTAAATATTAAAAAATTAATTCATTTTCATTAAAATTTGATTTTTTTATTCGTTTTTCAAAAACTCCGTAAATTTAAAAACACACTGTAGATAAACGATGTCTAAACAGCATTAATTTTGTTAAGTCAAAGTGAGTCCAACAAGCTACTCGAGCCGTCTAAAACTAGCTTATACAGTGGTGTATATGGACGTTTGCCATACAACATGAGAGTATATAATATTATATGGGGAGGGGAATTTACAGATAAAAGTTGACATTGGAAACAAGCGCGATATTTATGTCCCTTTTATCGTCGATTCCAATCTTCTCCGGTTTTTTTTTTTTTTTTTTTTTTTTTTAAATCTCCGTTTTCTTTTATGGAACAAAAATTATGGGCGAAGGGTTAAAATTTTATTTATTTTCAGTTTTGAGAATGAGAGAGAGATAAAAATCGCGATACCTGTTTTTAGAATAAGACTCGTGGCCAAAAGTAAATAAATAAAAAAAAGAAGAAGGGTTATCGGATCAAATCATCCATTTGCTTTTCTCATTTAATGCGCGTTTAAGCTTCAAAGTCTACGTTTTTTTTTTATTTTGATGGTGGACAAAAACAAAGAAACGTTATAGTTTCCCCCCTTCACCTCTCCGTCTTCTTGCTTTTATTTATTTTATCCTTTACTTAAAAGTCGTTAAGTGAAAGAATGCGCGCGTGTTTGTGTATAGGAAAGCTCTCAGCACCGCCGTTTCAAACATAAATTATAACAAATTATTTATTACCGTATTATTATTATTATTTTTTTTTTGAAAAGAGAAAATTGACAATCGTTTTGCAAACAGCAAAAAAAAAAAAATATTCTTTCTCTGAATTTTTATTTAACGTTAAATTAGTTAATTTTATTGTTTTAAAATTGATTAATTAATGGTTTTACTAATAAAACGGTGTCCGTAAGAAAAGTTTACCCAATAATCTAAAAATTTGAATGATAGTAAGTAAGGGTTTATGCGGCATTACATTATTAAAAAAAATTTTAATAAGCTTATCAATTCAGTTGGGTGCACTTTTTACGGTCACCGTGTAGAACTTTTTGGTAACATCGGTATTAATTTGGTGATAAGTGTTAAGAACTTTATCTAAGTGTGGGAAAAGTTTGTACCGGTAATTTGTTTTTGCTGATAAAAATTATTTTCACACTTAATTTTATAACTTTTATCAAAAACAAATAAATAAAAAGAATCTGTGAATTTTTTTTAAAAAAAAACTTACGTAATTTTTAAAATGAATTTTAATGGTAAAGTATCGCACAACTTATTTTTTTTTAAAAAAAAAAAAGCTTCGAGAAAATGTAACCACCGCGTAAATCAAGGGTCTGTTTTTACATGTACACAGCTCTACTGTTGTGCTTAAAAATGCGCTTAAAAATAAAAGAAAATAATTGCGTAGAATAAAAGCTTTTCCTCGCGTATATCAAGGGTTCTTAAATGTAAACTGCAATACAAAAATAAAATATCGCGTAAATCGATTCACCTATTTTTATAAAAATAACTCCTAAATTTAACTTAATAAAAAATGAAAACATTGCGTAAATAACACTTTACATAACTCTAAATTAAAATGAGCTTAACCAGGAAGTCGAAGTTCTAACTTTGCATAACAATTAAATCAATACTTTTTAATAGTATACAAAAATAGTCGCGTAAATAAACTTTGCATAACCTTCTAATCCTTTCTAATAAGCTATTAAATAGAAAAAGGAAATGTCATCGCAGAAATCGAGATTTGAATTAAATGTACAAATTTAATTGCTATATTAAAAAAAATTAAGTGCTTGTACAGTACTTATAAATTATCATAAAAACACAGACTTAATATTTTTAAAAAAAAAAATAATAATGTTGATGTGTATATTTGACCTTTGTTTAGTTAAATTTTAATAATAGCTAAAAAGTGAATCTCTTTGATTTAATAATAATTGCGATACCCCGTTGCTATTTTCCCACCCCAAAGTGCTAATTTCCGACTAATTTCTTCCATCAAAGAAAAAAAAACCAAATTAACATATCTAATTGCTGTTGTTTTTTTTGTTTTTTTTTTCTTCCTTCATTTAAATTATTTTGCATACAAAAATTTCATAGTATTATGCTAAAACTTTTTAGAAAATTTCTACCTAAAACTGACGAGCGATTAACATTTATTATATATTTTTTTTCGGCTTCTTTTAATCATCTTTCGAAATACATTTAAGTCTGACAGCAGCAGCGGCGTTAGGAAAACGTAAAATAAGTGAGTGAGATTTAATAATGATGAAATGACTGCGAGGGATAATGTCTAGTCTAAGTCTATGAACTCGCCTGATGAGATCCAAAATGGTATCCAAAAGATGACTCTTCTTTCCCGCAGCGGGATGACTCGCCGTCTGGCTCAATTCTTGATTGAGCTGAGGACTTCCCGGATGGATGGCCAGCACCATCAGCAGTCCGATGACGGCCGAAGCGAAACTAGACACCAAGAAATAGGTGAACGTCACCGCCGCCATCTTACCATTCGTTTTGGCGTTCAAAGTTGAACTGGCTAATTTATTCAAAAAAAAAAAAAAAATTATTATTAATAAAACAAATCCAATTTTTTAAAAAATTTTTATTAAAAAAAAAAAAAAAACAAGCTTAATGTGTCTCTGATTATGCGGTTTTACAAAATCCTTGTTGTGGCTACCAAAACGAAATTTAAAAAAATAAAAATGAAGGAATTTTGTGATTTGTATTGCGCTTAAATTCAACTTTCAAATCATTTTTTTTTTTTTTTTTTTTTTTTTTTTTTTTTTTTTTTTTATTATTATTTGCGTCCGTAGACAAAGTTGTGATACAATTTGAACTTAACTAATCCCTCGAGACAAACGCACCCATATCGCTAAATACCCTTAATTATACCCTCGTACAATAAATTAAGGTCGACATTTCTTTTAAGTTCAGCAGCATGTGAGCATATGAAACCGCAATCAGTGCATTCGACCAATGCAACTCGCAACTCGAGCGGCAGTAAATTCCACGCCTTTTTTTCGCGATGGTCAAAACCTCTGCGGATTATTGGATTGATGGAGTCCTCACCCCCTAAGACATAATGAGTATCTGAGCGGAGAACTCTGCAACGAAAAACCCCATTTCTCACAAAGCGACCCGACTGCCTCCTCATTTTTTCGCAAAGACGATTTACATAAACACGCATTAGAAAATTCAAAGGGCGCTCAAGTTCAATAGCTTCATATAGAGGACCTATGTGTTCGCCTCTCGGAAAATTAAATAAAATTCTAACTAGGCGGTTCACACAGCGATCAATTTTTATACAATCGTTTTTAAATATAGGAAACCATGTTCCAAAACCAAAAATGAGCCTGCCATAAGCATGTGACTTAATTAAGCGAACCTTGTTAATGGTATTGAGGTCCTTCTTCAACAGTCGGAAAGGCGGCAACAGGGAATTCAATTTCATGCAAGTTTTTTCTACGTGACATGTATTGCGCAGACCCGAGTCCAAAAAAATTCCCAGCATACGACAGTCACCCTCACACACCACATCGAAACCACCCACATTGAAAACGCGGTCCACATATTTGCTGACGAACGATGGCGGTCCAAAAACAGTCAGACGAATCTTTTCAGCATTAAGAGACATGCCCAATCCCCTATACCAACTAGAGATGCGGTCAAAAGAGTCATTCAGATACATCGAAACCGAAAGAAAGTCAAAACCGACAATTGACTTTCCCACTGATGAGTCATCCGCGAAAAAATATAAGTCAGCTGGGACCCCTATGTCAGCCACTTGAGAGGTGGCAATTGCATAGAGTAATGGTGCCAAAGGTGATCATCACCGAAGATTTTAAATCACTATTTAACTTTTACTAATTAAGTGTAAAAAATATTTATAGAAATGCAGTGGATCTTATTTAATCTTAGTTTAAATGATTTAAGATGTTTTGGTATTGTATTTTCAGAATTACCACAAAAAAAATTTAACTCAAAAAAAAAAAAAAATTAATGCGAGAAGTAAAACATTGTTTACATTTTGATACCATTATAGGAAAATATACGCCATCAACTTAATAAAGTAATGTAAATAAGAATCTCCAATATAATTTTGCTATATCAGATCGATACAAATATTTTTTTAAAAAACTTTATATTAATTTTTTTTTGTCTAGATAATAAAATTTGTAAATTATTAAAAACAAAATTTCTTATCAGTCTTTGAAATAATTCTTATTAAAACTTAAAATCTAAATAAAAATCTGAAAACGTGAAATTTAAATTTAACAATCTCAAACCATTATATGATTAAATTTATATTACTTGCTACCGGTACTCGCATTTTTTTTTTTTTTGTGGTTACCAAAACTTTTAATTAAAGCCCGATTAAAAAATTTTAACGACAGCGCAAATACTAAAAGATAATTAAATATGTGGAATATATCATTAACTTTCTTTTTTTGTCGTCAAATCAAGACGAATTTCTCAAAGGCAAAAAAATCAAAAAAAAAGTTCCATAAAAAACAAATTTTTGACAAAAAAAAAAGGTAAACAAATAATTTTTTTTTTTTTTTTGACTGTTATTTTACAGTATTATCTTAATGACGTGTCATTTTACTGGTTTTAGATGCTTCTAGTTCAAACAATAATAATAAAAAGAGTTATATAAATTTAAAATTGTTTTTATTCATCTTCACGTTCGAATTACAACTACCGTATTGACATCTTACACGCCCGCCGCCATACCTAGCCTATAAGACCGGTACATTTGTATAACAAACAAGAAATTTGATTTATTCGAGTGCCGACATTATTTTTGTCAATTTGAACTTTGCTCATACTCTTAACCTCAAATATTATTATTGAATGGGAACAAATAAAATAACCTGACATGTTTTTCTTCTTTTGATTATTCGGAATATACGAGGGCTATTTATTAAGTAAGTTTCCCTCATCAAAAAAAAAAAGCAAAATAATAATTTCTAAATTACAAACAATATTTATTTACTTTTGTACACAATTTTTCTCCATTCACTGTAATTTTCACCCCTTTCGAAGCATTTTTGGGTACCTAAACAACAGCTTTTTGATAACCACTTTGTAAAAATATGCGGCCGCCAATTTTTGCTGATCAATTTTTTTTGTCAATTTTAATAAGTAAATTGAAATAAACTAATAAAAAAAATTGGTAAACCAATTTAAAAAAAATGTAAAACAAATTGATAAAAAATGTTGGAAAAAAAAACGAAAAATAAGTGACAAAAATTTGGCAAAAAAAAAATATTTTTAAATGCGAATAAACAATTTAAAAAAAAATGATTTAAACATCAAAAAAAAAAAATACTGTATATACCGGTATATATCGATAAAAATGAATTATCAAATAAATTTTTAAAAAATTGAAAAAAATTGAGGAAAAAAAATTGATCTGCGAAATTTGGCGGCTGATTTTTCGAGACAGTAACTCAAAAAGCCGTTGTTTAGTTTCTAAAAATGCTTGGAAAAGGGAAAAAATTACAATGAATGGAGAAAAATAGTGTACAAAAGTAAATAAATATTGTTCGTAATTTTGAAATTATTATTTTGCTTTTTCTAGATGAGGGAAACTTACTCAAAAAATAGCCCTCGTAGTATCTTCTTAAACTTGAACAACTGCGTCTAGCCAAGAAAGATACTCAATTCTAATAAGTTTTTGCTTAAACTAAACAAAATTTTTGATTATCTCAAAAATATCATTTATTAACACTATGCAACTGGATAAGCCAAATAATCGGGCTTGAAATTGGCGAGTGTCCATTATTATCCAACGCCGGTGGCCACACTTACTAATAGGCATAATAACCAGCAAAAAACTGGTTAAACTATAGGCCTAATAATAAAAATGTAATAGCATTAAAAAAAAGCGCGAAAACAAGTATTTAATCACGCGCTAAATAAATTAAATAATTGAGACACTACATAAAAATATAGAAATAAAAAAAAAACCACTTCAATTTTTTTAAAAAAATAAATTGAGCTAAATTTCACTCTTAAAAAAATAAAACTAGGCGTAAAAAATAGTGTAATCAGTATAAATAAAAATTTTTAAAAAAGGTGTTGTAATGCTTATTATACGGGATAAACGACGCCCAAAACACCGCCTGTCTCTACCTCACGATAAATCTTTCCGGTTCTGAACACATCAAAAAAAAAAAAAAATTATTTTTTGTTGTTATACATATACGTTTTTTAGACGTCATTCATTTCAACCCTTTCAACTCGTTTCAAATTTGTTGGTTGAAATATTATGTACGTGTGTGTGACATTGGGGAGTGACGGACAGCACGAGCATCATTCATGTTGTGTGATTAATTATGCCGAATAAATCTATTTTCCCTCATTGTGAACGAGCGCGGGAGTTAAATTACTCGCTAAATAAGCCTAATAAATGACTACGACCTTCATTTTATTTATTCCTATATTTTTTTTTTTTTGACTATCTCAAAATTTAAATGGATGAAAAAAAATATAAATCAAAAGTAATTAATGAAAATTTTGATTTGGAAACGTCAAAAATGACGTTTTACAGACATTAATATTTATTAAAAGTGGTTTAGAAAATTTTAAATTGCTATGAAAAATTAATTTGTATAATAATTACCGGCATTATTATGGTCAATGACCAAATAAAATTATCAGGTCAAAAGATTGGGAAAGAATATGATATTAAGCGATCACTTAAGGGTTTTGTATTATGGCCATGTTTGATAATTTTTCTAAATTTGTTGTTAATTTTTTTTTTTAAATATTTGTTAGTTTTTCTCAAAAGATTTCTTAGTTTCTCTAAAACCTTAGTTAAATTCCACAAAATCCTTATTTCATTTTCCACAAAATCCTTATTTCATTTTCCACAAAATTTTTGTTAATTTTCAGCAAAATTTTAGTAATTCTCAGCAAGTTTTTGGTAATTTTTAGCAAGTGTTAATTTTCAGCAAAA
>JAQGAY010001532.1:0-13883 GCA_034698085.1 Polydesmus angustus
CTTAAAATAAAATATGTCGCACCAATGCAGCACGTGGATCCAATATTATTGCTGTTTGTCCTGAAGTTTTAAATTTTATTTGCTGAGTTTAAATGTGATTGAAAATTAATACTTTACCGGTATGTCAACAAAAAAAAAATCTTCAGTTTTATGAACTGAATTGATGGTTCCGATGCAAATTTCTATCTTTATTGAGCACTTGGCATCGTTGCATAAAACCAGTTCTGTCAATTGAAAAAGAAAACAAATAACACGTCTTTTCTTTCTTTTTATAAAAGACATTTTGTCAAAACTATATTTTAAAATAAAATAATGACTAGAATGAGATGCTGTTGAAAATCGAGTGCACACGATGATGCTTTTTGTTCTCTCAAATACCTCTCAACACAAAAACTAATCATGGAAGATCAAACATCACAACATAAAGCAGCTAAAATATGCAAATAACCCATTGAAAATTTTAAAACATAAGATATCTTATTAAATTATTTTTGACAGTTTAATAATACGATACAAAAGAGTCAAGTAATCCAATTCAAAAAAGAATTGAGTCAACTATTTGTGAAAATTTTGAAATAATATTATTATGGATTGTTTAGTCAATATTTAACGTAATGTTTTAATAATAATTATTAAAATTAAAACAAAACTGGAAGCAATTAATAGATCTGACAAGTGAAGAGCAATTGATTGGATGATAATTATAATGCTTGCTGATTTCGATGTTCAGCAAACCTAGTTCTGTAAAATTCATTTTGGCTGTATGTGTCTTGAATAGAATCGGCGACAAGCCCCACCTGCACCAGCTCCGGCTCCAGGGGCTCCTGCAGCAGCACCCGCAGCAGATCCAGCCGCTCCCCCTGCTGCCCCGGAAGCACCCGCCGCTGCTCCGGCCGCCCCAGCTGCACCAACAGCAGCTCAACCTGAAGCCAGAGCTGCCCCACAACGACGACCACCCCCACCTCCACCAGGTCCCGCTCCAGCTCCTCAACCTTCCGGTCCATCTGTATTTGTCCTCCCAGACGGCGCTGGTTTAATTCTGGGACAGGTCAAGGAAGGATTTACATGCGAAGGAAAAATTTATGGTTATTACGCAGATGTTAACAATGGTAAATGCATTATTTGGGGTTATTTATCTGCTTATACTCTCTCATACCTAAGCATATTGTTTATTATTATTTACAGATTGCAAAATCTTTCACGTGTGCGTGCCGGTTCTGGACAATCAAGGACAGGCCACTCAACCTCCTCTCATCTTCAGCTTCTTCTGCAACAATGGAACGATATTCAATCAGGTAAAATCACCGATTACTCAATAAACAGTGTGAGAATAGATATCTTTGCTTTGAAAATGGAAAGAGGAGCTTGACGTTTAACAATGGTCAATTACATAGACAATGGCCTCTTTTCAATCGGAGGCACATTTCACATTGCAATCAAATTTCTAGCAATAGAAAAAAAAACACATTCGTTTAAAATAAGTTAACGAACTTTAGGTAATTTCAAACAATTGGAATTGATTTTTTTCCCCTATAAAATAGTGGCTGCTTACTCGATTCAGTTTTTATGACAATTGATGTTTTGGATTTTTTTTTTATTTTTGTAAATTTAGGAAAACTTAGTTTGCGATTACGCAGATAACGTTGATTGTGCAGCTTCTGAATCACATTACTCAATTAACCAAGAGTTTGGCAAAATTCCTGAAGGATCAGCTCAAGGACGATCTGCTCCAGCACCTGCCGCTCCTGCTGCAGCCCCAGCTCGACCAGGCCCTCCTCAAGCGGCCCCAGCCCCTGCTCAACCTGCCGCAGCTCCGGCTCCACCTGCCCCAGCTCCGGCTGAACCCGCCCCAGCTCCAGCTCAACCTGCCCCAGCCGCTGGAACAGCAACCACAGCTCAATAACCGGCAACTGCGGCGTAAAAAAAGTCAACGCAATTAGCCATCATTTTCATTTACAGTTATTTCATCGGTGATTTCGGTAAAAAAAATTGTCTTCTGGTTTCATAATAATTATTAATTAATATTAATTTTAATCATAAGCATAAAAGCAGTTCCTAAAGGGGGAATTTTTATAATACTTATGGTTATTGTAAAAGAAATTTATTGTTCTAATATTTCCTCTCAGTGGCAATCTTCAACTTTGTTTTAATCTTAATATTAATAATATATATATATTTTTTGGTTCGGTTTTGGTTGATGTGAAGTGTTTCATGGGGCCTCATCATGAACAGAAATGACCTTGTGTATTTCTAATGTATATTTACATAATAGTGTATTTGAACATCGGCTGTTCCAGTTTGAGAATTAGAACTAATTCTACGGTTGCTGCTACTCTGCTGCCTCAATTTGCCATATCGAATTCTCAATAAGTATCAATTTGTACGAGCCGAAAAAAAGTGTATCTATTACGAAATTATATTATCCGCAGATGATTGTAACGGTATATAAGTCGTTATGTACCGAACAATAGCGTGTAACCTTTTGTATATGCCAATCTTTTGTTTCAGATGCCAAGGACAATAAGAGTGGGAAGGGAGGGTTGAAGGGGGGATTTAAACCCGTTTAATAAAATAGAAGCATTTTAAAATTTAACGCATTTTTTTTTCTTCAATTCGGTTTCTTTGAAATAGCGAGGGATTAAAAACGAAAAAAAAAAAAAAAAAAAAAAATATAAACACGAAGGGGAAAAAACGAAAGGCGTTCCAATTAGGAAGTAAAAGCTTCTTTTAATAAAATAATTTTTTTTAAAAAAAACGTATACTTTGATTCGGTTTTTATTAAATTTATAAAACGCACTATAGTTAATCGATCATTAACATGTTTTCACTTGACTAAAGTAAAAGTATGCTTCATTGAATGACAAACCAATTTAAATACAAAAATCTGTTAACTTAATTTAAATTATTAATTTTATTGCATGCATTGGAAAATTGTCTACATTTTCGACTAAAAGAGATTCGACTTTAATTTCTATTGAATTTTGTATTAGCTGCATTCCGAAACAAATTAAAAGTCATATTTAAGACCAAAGGTAAAAGTATTATTGCACGGGCAATTCAAAATATTTTTTGGGCTTCTATCTTTTAAGTGAACATAGTCCAAGAAGTTTAAATTTTGAATTGTCCTTGCAATAATACTTTAATTTACCTTTAGTCTTAAATATGACTTTTGATTTGTTTATAAATGCAGCTTTTTAAATTGTAATTGTGTAATATTTATTGGATATTTTAAATTACTGACAGTAATATTCAAATACTGTATTTTTTTATTATTGGTAATGCAAACAATAGTATTTTTCAAAGATTGCGCATTGAAGCTATTACTTTTGTTCAAGGACGAATTTAACCACCTTAAAATAACAATATTATTATGCTTTAATTGGGAAGAAATTTTTAAACGGGAGAAGCGAAAAGAATAATAATATAAATATTGCATTATACTTGCGTTGGCATTTTTGTGGATTATTGTTATAGCCGATTTAAGATAGAAACGAGACCGCTTGCAATTTCATATAATTGGCTATAAAGTTAAACAAATGAAATGAAATTAAGTTAGTATCTGGGAATTGAAAATACTTTAGTCTGCTTAGTATGCAATTATCTCAATTTGTTTGTTAAGCAAAGTGTTTTAATTTTTCTCAGACTCGATTTTTTTTTCATTCTTCTCAGCAATATGCGGCTACTCGTCCTTCCTTTATTGTGTTTTCTTCAAACATCTGTTACCTGTACACTGTATTTATTTCTTAAAGATAATTATTAACCTAAATTACATTTACGAACTCGTTAATTTTAATTATCCTGTAATATCAAATACTTTTACAGAATTTAAATTTTGGCTACTAAATAGATCTAATAAATAGTAGGCTATAATCAATCGATGATAATTATTATATCTTTAGCTAAAAATTGCTTTTATTCAACACTCAAACATAATAATTATTATTGAATTGTTTTATATTGAGAATTTTAATTAATAAGAATTAAATATTCCAATTTGGTTTTAATTACAGGTAGCCTACTTGCTTACTGTAAATGGGGAATATGACAGCGAAATCACTACAGTACAAACTTTTAACGGGATCAGGTTCAATGTTCTCCGATATCACTGCAACTGCAAACAATGGGCCAGTTGAAGTTTTACCTCTTTTTGTTGAAAATCAGGTTAACAAATCAGGAAAGGCCCTTTTATTAGAACCGTTTAGGTTTTAAGAGTTCGTTGATCCTAAAAGATGTTTATAAAGAGTTAGAACCACGTGGTTGCATCTATGCAAGTAGAATTAAGATTTGAGGTTTTTGCAAAATTTTGTTTCATTGATCCTGTAGGATTCTAGATGGTGCTAATATTAATAGCAGCATTTTTTGGTTGATTATTTTTATGCTAATTATTTCGTATTTAAGAAACCGCGAACAGGTAAGTCATTATAATAATTCTTAATAAATTTCAAGTTCATTAATTAAATTTATTTCATTACAGTATAGCTTATATTCAAGCCACAAAAAGTAAACAATGGAAACCAAAAGAATCGAAGCTGAAGTTTTAGGCTTCCAAACTACAAAAACTATGGACCTATTAACATTGCCACCTGAAGTATTGCAACTTATTTTTTCATTTATTGATGCTAGTCAACTTCTACAATTAAAACTGGTTAGTTTTTATACTGTAATTCAATCTTTACTTTTTTTTAAAAAAAAAAAAATTTAAACCTAATATTTTTATACTGTACGTAGGTGTGTCGTTCGTTTAAAGAAAATTGTCAACCTTTAATTAAACTTAAATATGAAGCGGTTCGACATCATCTTAAGATATTCCACCAGACAGCTGCCTATCAATTGTCTCGGCAAAACATTTTTTTTTGTTTAAATAGAATGCAACCCAGTATTAATGCTCCCAACAGTCTCGACGCAATACATTGGCTGTATATGTTTTTATTGGAAAGGATGTCCAGAACTGTCTTTATGTGTTCACACGTAGGTTTCTATTACTAACTATGCTTGCATAATACGGTAATTATTTTATTTTTATTCAAATGAATTTTTAATTTTGCAGGAACGTGATGCGATGAAAACTATATTATTATGGCACGAAAATAAGCCATTGGACAGAACTATGTTTACTAGTTTGGCAAGTGAATTGTTATACTTTCCACTGCAAAGGACATATTTTTTAACCGAAGTTGATCAACCGTTTTTAGAAGCTAACAGTATAATTTTCTGCGTCAATTAAAAACCTTTTATTCAACTAATTTGTCCATTATTTAGGTGCTTTTCAAGCGAAATGTTCTTTTAATTTCATTAAAGAAGAGGAATATCGCTTAATCATTGGTGATACTCCTTTAAAAGAAAAACTAGGTACCAGGATTTCATTTCATTATTTTGAAATTCATTTTATAACTTTTTAAAATTTCTCCACTAACTAGAATTTGACGAAATGGAAAGCTGCCTTAATGGTTTCATTAATCGTTTAGTACCAGATCTATTAGACAGTGACGTTAGAAATAGTCAAATAGTATCAGTGGTAAGTTTATCAATAATCTAATATCTAATTTCATATATCTAATTGTCTTATTATTAGAAAGAAAAAAAGATGGGCATTACGATACTGCAAGAAATGATGAAATCTCAGCTTCAAAAAATATACAAAAAAATAAAAAAGAACGACGAATTACACCAGGAACTCGTGAAGATTAATACAAAATTAAATTACAGTAGGCCTATATTTAAAACTCATTTTTAGACTATTACATTTTTATTAAAAATGTATGATTTATATTATAAAATTAAAAATTTTAAATTGTACCTTTCAATACGAGTCATTAATGTGGCAAACTTGTGAATAATTATATAGAATTATCAGGTTTTTAAACAAATCGTTTGTTGTAATTCGAATATAAATCATCAGTCATCTCATATTAAATGTGAACTTTGATCATTACGGTTATAAGCGATGATATCAAAAAATATAAATTTCCAAGCTTAAATTGTCTTTGGTAAGACACGGTACAGAAGACCACAAGCACGCCTGAATTTTTTCAACTGTCGAACCAGATAAAAAGTGAATATTTTAGCAGTCCCAAACATCATTTTAAGAATATTTAAAATTGCTTCTTGAAACTTGGTAAGTTTTAATATCATTTCGGCGCTCTTAAGTAATCGAAAGTTTCGCCTAACAATGTTTATTAACCACGAGTATTAATTTCGAGATTTTATTCTAAACTAATTCGAAAACATCATTTAAACCTTTGAAATTATTTCGACGTATTTCAAAATAGATATTGTTATAAAGGTAATAACACAAAATTAATTTCTAAATCGCGTTTATTATTCACTACAGGACAATGAACTTGAAAATCTTAATTCAACAGCACAAATTTCATCTAGAATTAAGTTACAGTATACAAAAAATATGAAAACGATCAATTATTTTTTTTCTTCAACGAATCTGGGCGGCCAGCCAACATATCGTCTGTTTTTCTTTCACTTCAGATTTTATATAAATAATATGAATCGAACAACAAAAAAAAATGAATTATCATAAAGGAAAATCTACACTGTTAATGTCACTTGTCGAAACTCGATAGCAAATACATTCAAACAATCATGTCACACGAAAATATACAACAAAAAAAAATTGATTTTCGAGCGTTAACGTTTGATCAGTTCTGCGTTTGATTATTCGTGTGAAGCACGAATGAATGACAAAAGTATTTACAGGTAGATATAAATTTGGCATCGCAATTCAATAGTTATATCTCCCGTAAATACAAACAAAACATACAAAAAATAATTTGACTATACAGAGAAAAAAAAATCTACATTAGAAAATGAAGAACATTTGTCGTACTCTGTATATACAAAAAAAAAATAAATATCTCGAGGGAAAAAGTGTCAGGAATTTCTTAATAATTATAAGTCATAATTTCATCAAATCGTTATTATAATAAACAAATAACTTTCTCACTATTCGACACATTTTTAAAGCTAAAATTAGTTTAATTTCAATCGACCGCTTATTTTTTGTAAACGAACAAACAAAAAAATCGCTATTAAGGAATGATGAGTTCGCGTAATTATTTTATAGAAAATAAAGAGACTTAACAGAAACAAATTGAGATATATAAAAAAAAATATTAAGAAAAAAACCGAAATAATATTTCTATTCGGTGGCTTGATTCTCTACGTTTCGCGGATTAAACGTATCGATGTACATATTTTCCTTCTTGTGCATCCTTCTTACATGAGACCTGAGATTGTCCCTACGCGACGATCTGTAAGTGCAGTGCGGGCACAGGTGCGGCTTTTCTCCCGTGTGCATGCGACGATGTTGAATTATTTTCTTCAACTGACAGCTAGCGAATCCGCAGATATCGCACTGAAACTCCTTACCCTCCCTGTGTTTCTTCATATGTTTCCTTAAATCGGCTTCGGTGGAGCGATCTTTTCCGCAAATTTGACAGCTGACTTTGACTACGAAGTGTTTTGTGCCGGACATGTGCAGCTTTTGATGTTTCCTCAACGCTTTTTCGATGGTACATTTATACGGACAAAGCGGGCATTTGTATTCTTCGGCCGCGTGTCTCATTCGCTGCGGAAAGCCGGCCGAACTTTTACTGCGCTTTTTCCCCGTCGTCGTGTACCCTTCGGCCAGATGTTTTCGAATGTGTTTGTCCAGTTTGTCTCTTCTCGAAGTTTGATAGTTGCACGTCTGACACTGGTACATTTGACACAATTCTTCCTCGTCTTGCTCCACGCTGGGATGAAAGCGATTCATGTGCTTGCGCATCGAGCTGCGGCTTTTGGTCTGCGCTCCGCACTCTTCGCAAGTGTAGCCGTGCGGCACGATATCTTCTTCGGTGACGATCGCGTCCGTGTCGATCACTAAGCTGGACTCCTCGTAGTCGCCCTCGTCTCCCGTCCCCACTCCGCCCGAATTCATACCCAAACCCAAAGAGTGGTGGTGGTGATGCATGCTGCCGCCGATCACGATCTCGTTCCCCACCGACTGCACCACCTCTCCGCTGTCCATCACGTCCGACTCGTGTTTCAACATATTCGAAACCAGGATAACGTCCCCGCCCGGAGGTTCCCCACCTACTTCCATGGTTTGACCTACGCCGAAATCGGAATGGCTGAGAGAGCTGGAACCGAACACGTCGTTTGGAAGCATGGTGTTGGCGGACGAACCGAACTCTTGTTTCAACGAGCCGAAACTGTGTCCGTCTAATACCAAACCCGAAGAGTGGCTCAAGGACGACTGCTGTTGTTGCTGACCTTTACGACCTCGTTGACGAGAAGTAGGAGGAGACGTGGATTGGTTCTGGTAAGACTTTGATCCGGCTGTTGTCATCAGGTATCTGCTCGATGATGAACGGTGATCACTAGTACCGCTTAACAGGTGGTCACCATAGTCGCTGGTCATATTTAATAGACCAGTGTCCGATAACAAATCGTTACTCATCAAATTGGATGACACGGATGGATACATCACATCCTGACGACGTGAAGAGCGACGAGACATTTTCACCTCTTCAAATAATAATGGAAATTCAGCTAAAAAGAATTTAGAAAAAATATTTCATTAAAACATTATTCCGCAATATTATTATCCTAAAATTAATTAATTACTTTCATTTTTATAATTATACATTTCTATAAATTTGTGTGTAAGGAGATTTTCTTTAACATTAATTTTGAATGTTGTGTTGTTTACAAAAATGTGCGTCAGCCAATGATGACGTACACGTGGTAAACGTGCGAGTAAATTTTCGCGATGACGTAATGGTGGTAAAGTGCGCGAGGAATTCCACCATGACGTCACGCCTTTGTTTTGAAAAGTAATGTCTACCCTCAATCACATGTGTTGTTGCGTGACGCCCATCTACAAATTTTCTAGGCTTCCCAATAACCCTTAACTTTAACAAGCACATAGAAATTATTAAGTAAATGACGTGATAATGTACGGTGAAAGATGTGAATGTAGAATGATGCGTGTTTTTGAGGAGAAAAGAGGGACCGGTTGAGTTGAGCCGCGCAGACAACAGCGACGCTTTAAGATGGCAGTCGCTCTCTCTTCTTCCTTCTCACGCAAAATACATTCCCTTTTCCTCCCGATCCCTAGCTTAGGCTTATAATTTTAGCCTAAATTAAGCCTGACCCTAATTGAGCATAATTACAATCGTAAAGAATATTTGAAACTTAAAAATTAAATTAATCGTATGTTAGGAGAAAGTTTTTATCTAACCGAGATCAACCCAACGATCGCCACAGTCCATTGTTTCACTTTTAGTCAAGAACGCCATACTGGTTGAGGCTTGAAGTAGGTAGGCCTAAAAATTATGGCTAGGGCGCGCGTATCATCACGCTATCACCCCAAATCAAAATTTGAACCGAATTTAGCAAGGCTTTAAACATTACGCAAATTGATAGGACGTATAATTTTAACTAATATTTCATACATACCAATTATTGAAGAAATTTCCTATTAGCAGCTTGCACAGCAAATTGTAAGGAACTATATAATAATGATGGAGGAAAAGAAGGTCGTATGTATACAAGACGCTCTTCAGCGGGAACGAGGGCGTGATTTGGCTTCGTCATGCTACGCGCAGTAATACACTATATTTTCAAATCTACATCTTTTCGCTCAAATTTAACGGTTTTTTAAAAAAATTTATTTTAACATTTCACGTTATTGCGACTTTTGATTACTAATTAAAATTTTACACATCAGAGTTTTATAATGGCGCAAGTTAATTAATAATTTTGTTAATGTTTATAAACGCAATAAATATTTTTCGCGGGAAATGACGATTTCAATAACGTTGATGACGTACTAACTACCTATCTGTGTCATGGGTTATGTAATTGATTGAGAGGATCACAGAATACGCGCACTTGCGGATGTACAACCGATGCAGGAAAATGTAATCGCTCTTTAACACGACCGCTAGAGGCTCTACCGTCGAATTTAAAGGGTTGTTTTTCTAAACGTTTAGTCTGTAGAATCACATGATGATGTCTGGTAAATATTAAGCTCGTGACTTTCATTTTACTTAATAATCACCTTACCTTTATTTTCCCTTTATTTGTTTTAGTATTTTGCTAAAGTTTTATTCATTTTATAAAGCTAAGCGTGTGTTTGCCGTTTAGAAAAATCTTTTAAGTAATTAATAATAATATTACTGTTTCTATTGTTAGTTTTAATAGGATAAAAATAATATTATAATCGGCGTTTTTTTTATAAGTAATGGTGAAAACTACTGGTGAAATGACTTCTTCAATGTCTTCAAATAATTATGAAGTGCCCGAACATGGTGAGGGAAATTTCCAGATGAATCAAGAACTAGAATCGCTGGAGTCGGATTACTCCATCATCAATTCTCCACCTTCTGAAAATGGTAAAGAAACCTGTGATTTTCCGAATTTCAATGGGACAAACATGATTTTGAGCCAAACGCCAAGCGAAACTTCAATTGATGAAATGTACTCTACCATTCAAAATCTATTGGAAGAAAATAGCGAATTAAAACGTAAACATTTTATTTGCTAAGTTTTTTTGTAAGGTTTAAAATTTTATATGTTTTGATACATTACAGAGACAATTCATAAAGATCATGATGCAATGAAATCACATTTTCAAACCATGATTAATGCTAAAGAACAGTTTGAAGCCATTTTAAAAGACCAGAACAATAAACGTGAAGAGGCTAAATTGTGCATTGAACAACTTCGCGAGGAAAACAACGCCATGAAAAATAAACTAGTAATTTTAACTTGTTGAAATTAAATCTACGATATAATCTTTTTATTAACATTTTCTGTTTAGGCGGAAGCTCAACGGGAAAAAATTATCACGTACGAGCTACAAGTTAGAGAAATGAAAAGTGAGATTGAGAATCAAAAAATTTTTTATCATCAGTTGAAAGCTGATAACGACGAGCTGTTAGCCGATTACAATCAACTCAAGCAAACTTACGATATTGTAGTAAATGAAAAAAAAGATGTGTTGGTCGAATTAGATGACCTAAAAGATAAATTTGAGGTAAAAATTATTTTTATACCAAGTGAGTTACGGGATTAATAATTTATGGTACATGTATTTTAAAATCTTATTTTTTGTTTATAGAAACTCAATCTTCAAAGAGAATTGGCTATTGAGTCTCCTAGTTTTCAGATTGTGGAGAAAGTAGATTTCGAACAAAACGCAAGTGAAGCTTCGAACAAATTGGAAAAGTCGATAAATGCTGATTTCAACGTGGTCGAATCCGATGATCAAGTTGTTAATGAAAATCTGTTTGAGAATGAAGAGATGTCATTGGTAAAAGTTTTTTTTTCATTATTTCTTTATTTTTATGATTTTAAAATATTTTAATTTTTAGCAAAGTGCTGATACATCGATTAAAAACCTACTGGGACAGTTGGATTTGGAACATAAAAAACTATTGGACGCGGAAAAAGAATTGGAAAATGAAAAATTGAAAGTATGTTCTTCTATACTGTATTTTTTAAGTTGTTTTTTACTTATATTATAAAACACAATTTAGGGTGAAAAATTACTGAAACGAATCGACGAATTAAACGACGTTGTTGAGCAACTGTCTGAACAGCAAACGAAAGTTCAGACTGACGAAAAACATTTCGAAAATAATTTACAAGATTCAGAACGAAAATTCGCCTTGGCCAATTCTTACCTGCAAAAATATAAAGACAGGTTAAATCAACTTAAATTTTTTTCTTTAATTAAATTTGTAATTATTGAGCAATTATTGTAGGTGTGATAGTCTGGAAACGTGGTTAAATGTGTATCAAGGTAAACTGGACACGATTCAGAACGAGGATAGCGACGTTGTGTTGAAACTTCGCGGGGAAGTTCAAGACTTGAGAAAAACTTTAGAAGATGAAAAACGAAGAAGCGAAGTTGACAAGTATAGAAATAAATTAATTAGTTTTAAATTAATTACTTAATACTTATCACTTTTAAAACATAGGCTACAATTGGAAGAAGAGCGACATAAAAACGAAACTTTGATGCAAGAACATTTGCAACTCAAGGACACATGGGAAACCATGTTCCAAGATCCCAATCAGGTATTTTATTTAAATCGATAATTTTTATTTATTGCAATTTTAAAACAATTTCTAATAGAGAAGTCAGACTGAAGCTTATCATTTATTACAAATCAAAGCTTGTCAAGAAAGAGAAGATTCGATTCACGCTAAAATGGTGCTATTAGAAGAGAGGTTAAAGCACAAAGAAGATGAATTAGAAAATACGCACGCAGAAGTTCTCAGGCTTAAAAATGATATGGAGAACATGCCATTATTACAAGCTCAAGTAAAACAATTCAATTTGTTGATAACAATTACAGTATTAAGCAGTGTTGCTTTAATCTATTTTGAAATCTAGCTGGATGTTTATAGAAGCGATTTCGAAGAAGAACGTCGTTGCAGAGAAGTAATAAATGTAGAAAAAGAGCAGCTTGTGTTAGAAATTTCTCGTCTTCGAAATGAAATGAGAAGCAATCAAACAACAGTGACTTCGGACAGGTAGAATTGTTGTTTAAAATTTTTTCAAAAAAAAATTAATCATTTTTATTTTTGAAATGTACCGTACAAGGCCTATAAATGATGACGAGTGGACAATTGCAGAGCCGGTATTTTAATAATTTGTGTTAAAGAAATTTTGAAAATCAATTTTAACGGGGTTTATATTAATTTAGAATGCTCCCGATGACGATGTAACAGGAACTGTTGATACAGAGATCAACGCGGAAGGTCATGCATTTATCTGCCCAAAGTGCAATTTTGTTTTCGATAGTTTTCAACCACTTCTCAATCATGTAAATAATTGTTTGGATGAAGAAGGTATTTAAAGAGGTCGAGATGAACTCTCATCGAGAAGATCTGGGTTCCTATTTTAAATTGAGAAATTTCTTCGAAGAAGAGGATGTATAAAATTAATTTTATTTTGATATTATTTTAATTTAATATCAACCGAAAAATACTTATTGTTCTTGTACAATATCATTGAAATTTATAATAGCATTCTAACTTTAATCTTTAAAATTATTATTGTTTTTAGTCTAAATTGTAATGTACGGTAATAAGGGCCTACCGCCTACATGTATAAATATTTTCCAAAAACATTAAAAAGGTGAAGTAAAACGTGAAATATCTAAATTGATACCGGTGTTTATATTTTAATATTGACAGTCTTCAGAACATTAATATTCAGTCAATGATCATTGAAGGAATGCACCTACTCTTTGGTAGTAAATTTACAAAACATTGAAAATACTGCTATAGTTAGTCAGCATTGCTTTTTGCTCGCCAGTATTTTTATAGATGACAAGGTATGTTTATATTTTAGGTTTAGTTAGGTTAAACAAATATTATTACCATCATAGTTACACTTTGCAATGAGCTCGCTTAGTCAAGTTATGCCAGTTAAGAAAATTATAGAATCTCAAGGTACAGGAATTTTCTTGAGTAATAATAGAATCTCGCATACAGTAATTTAAATATCTCGGGGCTCATTAAAAGGCTCCGTAGATTGTGTAGACATTTTGGTTTGTGCGTTTCAGGTAATTATGTAACCAATGACACGACCAATCACATGACCCTGTTGACAAGGCATTGTTTTGATCGGTTGTATAGTCAAGCGTGTACATGCAACTCTTTGTTTTGACAGTCTGGTAAGTGTAGCCTCATTGCTCATAAGATTAATTTCCCCCCCCATGGAGTACAATCAAGGAGGTACAATTATCAATAAACGTTCTCTCAAATAATTATTAATAATAAATAAAAATAGAACAAAAACAATTGAAGAACCATAATACATCCCTGTGTGGTGTTCGTGTTTAGAGTTAGAAGCGGTTTAGATAAAC
>JAQGAY010001533.1:0-13878 GCA_034698085.1 Polydesmus angustus
TAAGTAAGGCTAGTTTTCGCTTTGAATATCTTAAGTAAGACTAGTTTTCAGTTCAAATTCTTAAGTAAGGCTAGTTTAGCTTTGAATCTCCTAAGTAAGGCTAGTTTTCATTTTGAATCTCTTAAGTAAGGCTAGTTTTCGCTTTGAATATCTTAAGTAAGACTAGTTTTCAGTTCAAATTCTTAAGTAAGGCTAGTTTTCGCTTTGAATCCCTTAAGTAAGGCTAATTTTCATTTCGAATCTCTTAAGTAAGGTTTATTTTCGCTTTGAATTTCTTAAGTAATGCTTATTTTTGCTTTGAATCTTTTAAGTGAAACTAGTTTTTGCTTTGAATTTCTTAAGTAAAGCTTGTTTTCACTATGAATCCCTTAAGTAAGGCCAACTTTCACTTTGAATCTCTTAAGTAAAGCTAATTTCACTTTGAATCTTTTAAGTAAGGCCAATTTTCACTTTGAAATTCTTAAGTAGGGCAATAAATCGCTTTGAATTTATTTAACACGTATTAGATAGGAAGCAACCAACATACCATAGCATCTCTATTGGTTTGGTTGCTTTGTGCAGAACACATTCTACATCTTAATTATTGTACAACTACAATTATTATAATAATATTAGTGGCGAATGCAACTTACAAGTGTCCGACTTCGTGCGCGGCGACGATGATTCCGCTGAAGCCGCCGGTGTCCTCGATGATGGCCACGCTGTTGACCTTCTCCAGCCGCTTGTTGACCACGCAGGCTCCTCCCACGTACGCGAATCCTACACACATACATATTACACAACTGCATCTTCATACGTAATAATGGCGGCGGGGGAAGATGGATGGACGGTGTTAGTGAGTGCACATGCGCAGGAGAGAGAGACAACAGACAGACATAGACAAAGGGCAAAAGAATGAGAGAGAAACCGGAAATAATAGAAACAGGAAATGAAAGAGAGATACAATCGAGACGTACTTGTGGCTCCGACCGGAACTTACGACTTTTAGGTGACCGGAAGTGGCGAGCATGGAAAAATAACAGACGTATATTTTTATAGACAGGAAGTGCGTATATGTGATGTATTTAGTTATACAGGGTGTGTTTTTTTTTAAAAAAAAAATTTTGGTGGTGTAAAAAAAAATAGAACTGAAAAACAGATTTATAGGTTCTAAAAAAGAACTTATACTTGAATGAGATTTCAGTTCTTGGATAGTGCTTTTTAGTTCTTGAGTTTATATTTTGAGAACTCTATAAAGTAATATTTTTGGAACTGGGATATCGGTTTTTAGAACTTAGATGGTGTATATTTTTTTAGAGATTATTTTAGTGGTGTAATTTGAATGCGAAGTGAATTTTCAGAACTGCAATGTGTCTTTAGAACTTTTGCAGTGTTTTTTTAGACTTTTTATAGTGTTTTTTGGAACTTAAACAGTATTTTTAGAACTGAAACCGTGTATTTTGGTACTTTAACAATGTTTCTTGGAACTTTAACAGTGTTTTTAGAACTTTAACAGTGTTTCTTGGAACTTTAACAGTGTTTTCTGGAACTTAAAGAGTGTGCTTAAAACTAGAATTATGTTTTTAAAACTTGAACTGGTTTTTTAGAATTTGGACAATGTTTTTAGAACTTTAACAATGTACTAACAATATAGTTTCAGAACTTTAACAGTATTTTTTTAGAACCTCAACAGTTTTTTTTTTGGAACTTAAAAACTGTGTTTAAAACTTTAATTATGTTTTCTGAGCTTAAACTGGGTTTTTAGAACTTTTAAAGTGTTATTTAGAATCTTAACGGTGTTTTTTGGAACTTTAATAGTGTTTTTTTTAGAACCTTAACAGTGATTTTTGGAACTTATAAAAATGTGTTAAAAACTTGAATTGTGTAATTTGAGAACTTGAACTGAATTTTTTTAGAACATGAACAGTGTTTTTAGTAGTGACCAGTGCTTGTACAGTATGCTGTACAGAGTGTCTCATTAAAAGTACATTACAGGGTGTGTTTTTGTGTTTCTCCTTATAATGTGTCGTTAGGGTTTGGGTGGGGCTAAGGGCTTCTCACCTGCCGTGCCCTTGTTGCAGCTTCCGTGCCCCATCTCGCGTCGACACAGGTCCAACCTAAGCACCGCAAACAACAAACAAACAAAAACAACAAAAAAAAAACACAAAACACAAAACACCAAAAAAAAAACAACATGGCGGCTGCGGTAGAGGGCGCTCGTCGATCATCAGGCCTGTGTTGGGCCCGGGTGATCGCGGAGCGCTCCCTAGCCGGTGAAAGGGGAGGAGGAGCTTAGATGATGACGTCACGGCACCTGCCAAGCGATTAAAGAGCGGGTTAATTGAAAGCGGCACCCAGAGGGGAGGAGTTGGCTGGAGGGGCGGGGCTTAGTGAGGGGGCGGGGCGAAACGTACCAGCGGTGCCTCGTCTGCACAGCCCGTTCTTACGGCGGCGACAAATGTCCAACCTGTACGCATGCGCACAAAAACAATATAATAACAATGAAAAACAAAATAAACAAAAACAATAAGGAACAAGATGGAGGCGGGGTGGAGGGCGTGGTTTGTGTCGATTAGTGAGTGTGACGTCACCATGTGGTGGATGGAGAGCGTGTGTGAGGGGCGGGGCTAAGGTAGTAGGGGTGCTGGAGGGCGGAGCTTACTTTGTGACGACCACGGCGATGTCGTAGGTGGGCAGGCGGCGCTCCCGGAACAGGTACTTGCCCAGCTCAGTCAGCGCCCCTGCCGAGTCCACGGCTGACCCTCCCACGCGGTTGTTCTCCAGGTAGGGCGTGGCGTCGCGCCCCTAGGCAACAACGCGCATTATTATAAAACACTGGAAATCTTATGAACAAAAGTGTAAATCTTTTGATGCACAGTGTGTAAATCTTTTGATGCACAGTGTGTAAATCTTTTGATGCAAAGGAGTGTAAATCTTAAGATGCACAGTGTGTAAATCTGAGGATGCAAAGTTTGTAAATCTTAGGAATCGCAGTGTGTAAATCTTAAGACGCAAAGTGTGTAAATCTTAAGACGCAAAGTGAGTAAATCTTAAGACGCAAAGTGAGTAAATCTTAGGAATTGCAGTGAGTAAATCTTAGGAATTGCAGTGTGTAAATCTTAGGAATTGCAGTGTGTAAATCTTAGGAATTGCAGTGTGTAAATCTTAGGATGCAAAGTTTGTAAATCTTAGGATGAAAAGTGTGTAAATCTTGGGATATAAAAGTGGAAATCTTAGAATAAAAAGTGCAAATTTTAGAATAAAAAGTGGAATTCTTAGGAAATAAAAGTGTAAATCTTAGAATAAAAAGTGTAAATCTTAGAATAAAAAATGTAAATCTTAGAATAATAAAGCGTAAATATGAAGACGAAAAGTATGTAAATCTCGAGATGCACAGTGGGTAAATCCTAAGATGCAAAGTACGTAAATCTTAAGATGCAGATTGCGTAAATCTTAGGATGCAGATTGCGTAAATCTTAAGATGCAGATTGCGTAAATCTTAAGATGCAGATTGCGTAAATCTTAGGATGCATAGTGTGTAAATCTTAAAATATAAAAGTGTAAATCTAAAGATGGAAAAAATGTAAATCTTTTAATTTATTCTTGAAGTGCAGTGGTGCGAAAGTTTTAAAAATGAACATACGAGGTATTGTAGTTTAAGTGGACAGTGAAAGTGCGTGTTGTCGTGAGGCGAGTGTTAAAGCGTAAAAGCGCGTAAAGCGGCGTTTGTTTACTTTTGATATGATGATTCCGGCCAGACTGATCCTGACCTTTGGCCCACCCAGCAGCTTATACCTCAGGTCCACCTACAGCGGTCAACAGCACTAACATTAGTACACTAGACTTATGATTAGTGAAGTGAGATTAGTGTTACTCCGTTCCAGAAGGAGATAAAGTAGCGCTTGATGTCCATGTTGTTTCCGCCGTGCATGTTGTACGAGTCGTAGTCCACCACCACCAGGATCTCTGGCCACACCGCTTCCGGCGCCTCTCTGCGCACGCGCCGACTCCGCTTCCGGCCGCCGCCAAGCGACCGCTTCACCAGCTCATCCGGCTCCATCAGCACTGAAAAGGAACACAACATTTTAGTCAGCTTTAAAACACAATCACTAAACATTAATAAGCAGTCACTAAATTTGAATATACGTTCACTAAACATCAATACAAAGGTTAATTAAACATCAATAAACGTTCACTAAACTTTAATAAGCAGTCACTAAATTTAAATAAACGTTTACTAACATCAATAAACGTTCACTAAACATCAATAAACGTTTACTAAACATCATTAAATGTTCACTAAACATCAATAAATGTTCACTAAACATCAATAAATGTTCACTAAACATCAATAAATGTTCACTAAACATCAATAAACGTTTACTAAACATCATTAAATGTTCACTAAACATCAATAAACGTTCACTAAACATCAATAAACGTTCACTAAACATCAATAAACGTTTACTAAACATCAATAAATGTTCACTAAACATCAATAAATGTTCACTAAACATCAATAAATGTTTACTAAACATCAATAAACGTTCACTAAACATCAATAAACGTTCACTAAGCATCAATAAACGTTCACTAAACATTAATAAACGTTTACTAAACATCATTAAATGTTCACTAAACATCAATAAATGTTCACTAAACATCAATAAATGTTCACTAAACATCAATAAATGTTCACTAAACATCAATAAACGTTTACTAAACATCATTAAATGTTCACTAAACATCAATAAACGTTCACTAAACATCAATAAACGTTTACTAAACATCAATAAATGTTCACTAAACATCAATAAATGTTCACTAAGCATCAATAAACGTTCACTAAACATCAATGAACGTTCACTAAACATTAGGAAACGCATATAAAACTTTAACTAAACATTAATGAATCCTTACTAAACGCAATATACGATCACTAAAAATTCATAAAGGCGGACTAAATTTTATTAGACCGTCACTAAACTTTCTAAGTCTTCAGTGAACGTCAATAAACGCTTCCTAAACTTGAATAAACACTGACTAAACGCAAAATCTAGTTCACTAAACTTAATAAACACTGACTAAACATAAAAAAGTAGTTTACTAAATTTGAATATAAACATAAATGCCAAGTAATTAATCTTTTACAAAAAAATAATAAAACTCCCACTAAACTCCACCGACACTAAAAAATAATAACACAGTCTTTCATGAGTTTGTAAGCAGTGAACGCCCACTTAAGATTGAGAAACGCTTTCACTTTGATTGAGAAAGCGCTATAATTAGAAGTGTTCGGAACAATATTACTCTAAGCCCCGCCCCCTCTGCTCTACCGTAGCCCAGGCCACGCCTACCTCCATTAAGCCTATGTACTGTGTTGAGTCGCCGCCGCCGCTGGAGGACATGCGCCCGCTGCGTGCTACCGGTTTTCCTTGAGTTCCGGTTTGAAGGGCTAGGTGCGAGGCCGGGCCACACCCTGCTGCCCCCTGGCGGAGGGGGAGAGAAAGTGGTGGTCAACCGCAGGGACTGACCTTCGATGGGCATGCGATATGGGCTTAGAGGGTGTTCGGGTGGGGTGGTCAGGGTGGGGCTCGCGGGCACATCAAGGTTGTTCAACCCGCAGCGGCACGAGGAACAAAAACAACTTAATTGCTTCTCATGACTTTTACAAGTGAATTAAAGCGGGTGGGGGAGGGGGGTAAGGTAGGGCTGGGGGTGACGTAGGGGGTGAGGGGTCAAGTGGTGACTCACCCCCCTCCCTTCACTCCCCCTGGCGGCAGGGAAACCCAAAGCATTAGCCGAGAAACACGTGGGAACATTTTACTTTCTCGAGGTTTTTTCCCCGCTAAATAAAAAATACTGTAATAATTTATTCGAACTTTGACCCTGTTCAATGTTTACAAAACGAGGAAACACTTTGCGCTTTTCTTACAAGAAAAAAAATGTTTAGTGCGTGACTTTATTTTAAGAGTAACTGTTTAGTAGGCTTTTTTTTAGAGGAGTTGAGTTAAAAACGTCGCAACATTTTGACAAACATTTTATAATGCTTTTTGTGTGCGTGTTGCAATATTTATAGAGTGTTCGTTGGATGACGTTAGTTTTGAAACATGAATAAATCAGTCCAATTTTCATGAAAATTAATTAATTTTTTAAAATTTACATTAATTAACACTTCCCATTTATTAATAAAAAAACAATTTTTGGAATATGGCCTCTACAACTGAGTCGGCACGTGTAAACGTGCTCACTTTGACGGTTAAAGCTTTTGCGGACTTTCAGCCTGCACCTGCCGACTGCATCTCGGCACGTGCCGGCATCTACCATATAGGATTAATGCAAATTTTCTCGAGCGCATTAATACGTGCCGACTCAGTTGTAGAAGTCATATTCTAAAAATTGTTTCTAATTATTAAATGGGAGGTGTTGATTAATGGAAATATACAAAAATAAATTAGTTTTCATTAAAATTCGACTGATTTATTCATGTTTCAAAACTAGCGTCATCCAACGAACACCCTATATTAGTTCCATAAACATTTTGCAACACTGAGAAATAGAATAGTACATGTGACTTACTGTAATCGGAGTGTGCGTGGCCCGCGGCGTCGGAGTGGCCCTGGTGACCCTGCTGCTTGTACACGATGTGCATGCCCTTTGACCTTTGCTCCTCAGCCGCGTCCAGGGGCGGCAGCTCGTTGTCCATGAACATCTCGTCGTCGGGGAACTCCTTCCGGTTGGGCGCCGGCCGGATGCTCAACCCTCCTCCCAGCGTCCCGTCCTATAAAATACAAAGAGAAAAAGAGCTGAGTCCCGGGGCGTTGTGCAGGGGTGAACGACCGCGCCGAGGGAGAGCGGGAAAAGATGCTGACGTCACGCTTTATGATTGACGTGTGTGCGATCGGAATTATTATTACGATGATGAGTGGAATCGAACCGTGACCGACATTTTGAATTTCTTAAATCTCATTGTGACGTCACAGCTCTGGGTCACACGTTCCACGGGCTTCAGCGTCGTCAACGCGCATGCTCATACGTCACCAAACCATCAGTCTCACCCACTGATCTACTTCGATGATGATGATGACGTAGTACTTACTTTTTGAACGCCGCTTTTCAATACCAGCGTTAATAGTAGAAAGAGAGCAGTTTGCGTACTGGCTCAGGGAGGCGTCGTTCAGAAAGTAAGTATCACACGTCATTTTTATGTGACTTTGGGAAAAGAAGAAAAAAAAAAAAAACCAGGACGCACTTTTTAAACAATAAATAAATCAGTCAAATGTTAATGAAAATACATTTATTTATTTATATTTACATTCAGCAACATCTCCGATTGAATAATAAAAAATAAATTTTGAAATATGACCTCTACAACTGAGTCGGCACGTGTAAACGTGTTTACGCATTCACTTTGACGGCTAAAGCTTTTGCGGACTTCCAGCCTGCACTTGCCGACTGCATTTCGGTACGTGTCGGCATCTACCGTAGGATTAATGCAAATTTCTTCATGCGCATTAACACGTGCCGACTCAGTTGTAGAGGTCATATTTCAAAAATTGCTTTTTATTATTAAATGGGAGTTGTTAATTAATGTAAATTTAAAAAAAATAATTAATTTTCATTAAAATTTGACTGATTTATTAATTGTTTAAAAAGTGCGTCCTCCGTGCGAAAATATTTATTATTACTGTATGTAACTGACCAATAGGAGCGTGCCTTGTTCGTCGTGGTGGAGTAGCACGGCAGCGCCACTGGCGGCGTCCTGATACACTTCTCCGATTTCGCTGCCATTCATCTGTATCAATCAAAACAAACAACATTCGATTATTATTTATTCAATATTATTATGTATTACGTAACCTCTTTTCATCTATTTACTTATTACTATGAGCTTTTACACGACTCGCTTAATACAGTTGGAAACCCGCTTATTACGCGTTAAGCCCATTTATTTTATTATCGATTTTTATTGATTTTAATCGATTTGTAATGTTTAAACTAAATCTTTTTTTAATTGATTTTTATTAAAATCGATTTTTTTGCGTACGTGTAATTGATTTTTGATCTTGTTTAATCGATTTATGATTTTTTTTAAAACTAGTTTTTATTGGACTTTTTCTAATCGATTAATTAATGTGTATCAAACGAGTGATGATTATCTTTTCTAATCGATTATAGATATTGTTTTAATTGGCTTTTAATCGATTTTACAGTAAAGGAATTCTAATTTGAGTTAATCGATTTTTCATCTTTTACGTAACCGACTAATTCACCGTAAACTCGCCTTGATAATCGATTTCAAATTTTTATAAATCGATTATTTTTTATTCAATTTAATCGATTGATTGATCTAATTGAGTCTATTTTGATTGATATTTCATAGATTTTATGAGTTTTTGTTGTCATCGGCTCTTTAAAAATCGATTTTTGATCTATTTTAATCGATGTTCGATCTATTTTAATTTTATTTTAATCGATTTCTGATCTATTTTAATCGATTTTTGATGTATTTTGATTTTTTTTAATCGATTTTTTTTAAATATTATTTTAACCCATTTTTGATCTATTTTATCCGATTTTTTATTTATTTTAATCGATTTTTAAATTATTTTAATCGATTTTTAAATTATTTTAATCGATTTTTAAATTATTTTAATCGATTTTTAATTGATTTCAACCGATTTTTAATTGATTTTAATTGATTTTTTTATTTATTTTAATCAATTTTTGATCTAATTTAATAGGTTTTTGATCAAATTAAATCGATTAATGATCGATTTTTTATTTATTTTAACCTATTTGTGTTCGATTTTGAAACTGTTTTGATCAATCCTTCATCGATTTTACATTTTTTCGTCGTCATTAATAATCAATCATCTCGTTAATCAATTTTACCTTCTTAAAAAAATCGATTTTTTTTTTGTAATCAATTTTAATCGGATTTTTAAATCTAATTTAAATTTCTTTTAAATCGGATTTTTCGATTACCTAAAATTCCTATTTTATCTTTTCCTTTTCCTATCTACCGTAATAATAATTTCCTATTGTTAGCATAAACAGGTTTTATAAAAACTCGTTTATTACGCTTTTTTTTTTCTCTTTCAACAACAAAAAAAAAAAAACATTTTTTTTTAATGCTCTTTAATGACTTAATAATTAATTGCTCGGATCGCTTTGCTAAACGTAGAATCGGGGTTTTGTTAAAGTAGGCCGTTGAACGTGGCGGGTAAATCACCTCTTGTGACGTCAGCGGCAACAGGTTCGACACCGCGGGAGAGCCGTGCGCGTGACGGGTGCGCGTGAGCAGCGAAAGTAGGTCTGCGATTGTTATAACCGGACTAATATAAATTAGGAGCGGACTAATTAATTACCACCACCTCCACCAGGCGGCGACACACTTCTCTCCTTCCCGGAAGTGAAAGTGAAACACATTTTTTGTTGTTGTGTTTTATTGGGGTTAAAAAATTATTATGATTTTTTTTTTTCATAATTTAAAATTCAAATTCGACGTTGAAATTGGCCGGAGAAATGTGAGGAGGCGGGGCTTAAGTGAGATGGGGCGGGGCTAAGGCTTGAACTACTTTGGCGCTTTTGTTATGCTATTTTTTTTTTTTTTTTTTTTTTTTTGGATTATTATTATTTAAAAAAATTAATTTGTTTTCATGTTTTTACAATTTTTCTTTTGTTATTTTATACATATTATATTTATTTTTTTTTTGCTGTTTTTAATTTTGCTTTTTGCAATTTTTTTTTTTTTTTTTTTTTGGGTTGATTTTAAATTTATCTTTGTAGGGTTTTTTTTAAATATATTTTAACGAGAAAAATAAATATATTACTTTGTTGTTTTTACTGCTTTTATGCTGTTTTTAATTTCTATGTTTACATTTTAGTTTTCTGCTATTATTAATTTTGTTACTGGGAAATTGTTTTTTTCTGCTGCTTTTAATTTTTCTTATGCTGTTCCAAAATACATTGAAGCCTATGGAGATTCACTTAATGGCGTTTTACACTTAACGGCAAGGGTCCGATCCTAATTGCGCCGTTATTCTGATATTCTACTGTAGCTAATTTTTGATTTTATTTTGTTGCTATTTTGCAATTTTTAATTTTTTTGTGCTATTTTTAATTTTTTTGCGATTTTTACTTCTTTTTTTTTTTTTTTTTTGTTATTTTTAATTTTTTTTTTGTTGCAGTTTTTAATTTTTTTTTGCTATTTTTAAATTTTTTTTGCTATTTTTAATTTTTTGTGTATTTTGAACTTTTTTTTTTTTTTGCTATTTTTAATTTTTTTCTCGCTATTTTTATTTTTTTTTTGCAATTTTTCATTTTTTAGTGCTATTTTTAATTTTTTGTGCTGCAGTAGTTTGAACTTTTTTTTTGCAATTTTTTTTTTTTTTTTTCGCGCTAATTTTTCTTTTTTTTTTTTTGTAATTTTAAATTTTTTTGCTATTTTTTGTGCTTCAGTATTTTGAGTTTTTTTTTTTGCAATTTTTAATTTTCTTTGCTATATTTAATTTTTTTTTTTTTTTTTACAATTTTTCAATTTTTTTTTTTTGTTTGTCATTTTTTAAAGCTGTGTTATGTGCATAACGGTGTAGTACATTGTCGCCGAGGGTCGTTCAAAAAGCAAAAAAAAAAAATACATATTTTTTGTTGTTGTTTTTTAAGGTGAATAAACAGAGAGATATTTGGCTTATGTTTATCTTTTTCTTGACTTTTGACACTCCGAAGGCGACAACCACTCTTTTCGGTTCAATCTCTCTCTTATTCTGTCTCTCCCTCACTCAAACTCCCTCCATATTATGCTGATGGTGTGTTTTAACCTTTAAAAAGTGGTTTTTCCCCTCAAAATCGTTTGTCAATGTCCTGCATAATATTCGCGCGCCACCGTACACCCCCTACGTACCCCTTAGGGAGCACCGTACACTCCTATCTACGCTATCTCCGTACGCCACTGTACATGTCATCGTTTAAAATTCTGCTTTTTATGTGATTTATTCATAGGAAAATTATTAGGGCAAATAAAAATGCATTATTTATTTATTTTTTTCTTTTTGGTGTTTTATTCCTTTTTTAAACCTATTCACATTTTAATAGGTCAACAGTTTCATTAATTCATTTTTTTGTATTATTATTTTTTTAGGTTCTGAATACGCAGTATTATGATTACAACGAATTGTAGGAAACGGGCCAATGGTTGATCAACGCTTCTTTACGCCAGTTTTAGCGATAAATGTAAAATTGAGGGGCCAACGGTTGATCAACGTTTACGTTAAAGTTTAGCGAGTGGTGAAACGGGCCAGCAGTTGGTCAACGCCTTACTACACTCAGCTTTAAAACAGTGACGAGTCAAACGACCCAACGTTTGATCAACGCAATGTGTAATTCCAATTTTAAGGAGTGACGTCAAACGGGCCAAAGGTTGATCAACTTGTAAGTTTAAGATAAAATTTTTGCGTGTTGTGAAACGAGCCAGCGGTTGATCAACGCCTTCCAGCACTCAGTTTTAAAGCAGTGACCCAAAGATTGATCAACATAATGTTTATCTTAAATTGTAAGGAGTGACGTCAAACGGGCCAACGGTTGATCAACATGTAAGTTAAAGATAAAATTTTTGCGAGTGTAGTGAAACGGGCCAGTGGTTGATCAACGCCTTCCAACACTCCGTTTTAAAGCAGTGACCCAACGATTGATCAACGCGATGTTTTATCTTAAATTTTAAAGAGTGACGTGAAACGGGCCAATGGTTGAACAACGTATATGCTTTAAGTTAAATTTTAGCGGAGTGGTGAAACGACCCAACGGTTGATCAACACAATGTTGGAGTTAAATTTCAATTAGTGACGCGAAACGAGCCAACAGTTGGTCAACTCATTGCTGGAGATAAATTTGAGCGAGTGACGTCGAACGGGCCAACGGTTGATCAACGCTAGTATATTGAGTAAGTTTTTTTTTTTTTCATTACAATTTACATGTACAATGATGAAAGTCAGATTATGTAAGTTAAGTTGGCGCGAATCCATTTTTACTACGCAATATTAAACTTCAGCCAAGTTGAGTTACACCATCTCAGCTTAAGCCAACAACAACAACAACAACAAAAAACAGCGTTCTAAACTGACGTAACTCAACTTTAAGAAACATTCACTAAACTTTAAAAAAAAAAAAAAAAATACCCTTCATTAAACCTTGAAATAGTTCACTAAACTTGAAACAAGCGCACTAAACTTTCATTCCTCGAAAATTGAATTTTTGCTTAATTGATTACTTAACGAACTTATGAGTTACTTATGAATTACTTAAGAGTTAAGTTTAGTGATGTTACTGACCGGAAGTTGTATCTGCGTGATGTTGAGGTTTCCGTCGGTGTGCATGTGGGCCTCGTAGATGGGCAGTCGGTCGGCCACTTTGCTCAGGTGGTCGTTGCGTTCCAAGCGCAGCCGGAAGTCCTTGCCGAACGCCGTGATGTGCACTTCTTTGGCCGCTCCTTTCACTTCCGTTTCCGCCGAGCGCTTAGTGAGGAGGCGCGCGTGGACCACTTCGTACTCCGGCACTACACACATAACACATGGGTTAAAATTTCGTACAGGGATTTAATTTCATGTATAAGGAATTTTTTTTATTTATAAGGATTTTTTTTTTATTTATAAAGATTTTTTTTAATTATTAGGATTTGTTATGATTTATAAAGATTATTTGTGTTCTATAGGGATTTTTTTTTTTGATTTATAAGGATTTTTTTTAATTTATAGGGAATATTCTGTTTCATAAGAATTTATTTGTTTCATAAGGAATTTTTCTGATTTATAAGGATTTTTTTTATTTTTTTATTGGGTTTTGTTATGATTTATAAAGATTTTTTGTGTTCTATAGGGATTTTTTTTTTGATTTATAAGGATTTTTTTAAATTTATAGGGAATTTTCTGTTTCATAAGGAATTTTTTTGTTTTATAAGAATTTTTTCTGATTTTTAAGGATTTTTTTAATTTTTTTATTGGGTTTTGTTATGATTTATAAAGATTTTTTGTGTTCTATAGGGATTTTTTTTTGATTTATAAGGATTTTTTTTAATTTATAAGGAATTTTCTGTTTCATAAGGAATTTTTTTGTTTTATAAGAATTTTTTCTGATTTTTAAGGATTTTATTATTTCGTAATGAATTTTCTAATTTATAAGAATTTTTCTTTGATTTATAGGTATTTTTTTCTGATTTATAAGCCAGTAAAGAGCATTGCGGGTAGAAAGTAGAAAAGCGCCAAAGTGATTTTGTTTTGTTATGTGAAAAAGGTCCAGTTTTTGTTGTTACTGTATTAAAAAGAAAGAGTTTGCGTTGTTCCGCTACGGCTGTAAGATAACAATTGCGTTTGCATGCAATTACGTTAATAATAATAGCCGTATTAATACATAATAGTAAACGTAATGCGCGGGAAGATGCGCTGTAGTGCTGCGCGGGGTGAAGGAACTACATGTAGTGGTGTTGCTCGGAGCGTATTCATATCTCACGCACTTATCTCTCTCTCTGCTTTCTCCTCTCCATTCGCTCACCTTTGACCTCAACACACTGACCCACATCCCCATCGCAACAATGAGGAGAGGAGTTTAGTAGCGCCGCCGAGGGAGACTAGGACAGGTGCCGGGAAGGAGAGGAAGGACGCCGGCTGATGCTGCGGGGGATGGCGGCAGAAGAGTTGACAGACAAATAGCTACACCGACAAAAGGGTCACCGCACATTTGGCTCATGAAGCGGACTCAAAACATCGCTTACTAAACTCTAAACATCACTTACTAAACTCTAAACATTGCTTACTAAACTCTAAACATTGCTTACTAAACTCTAAACATCGCTTACTAAACTCTAAACATCACTTACTAAACTCTAAACATCACTTACTAAACTCT
>JAQGAY010001534.1:0-13871 GCA_034698085.1 Polydesmus angustus
TATTGCATTTTCATTAAACTTTGACTGATTTATTCCTATTTCAAAACTTTCAGACTTGTTTGGACACACGATATTAGTTAAGTACACAGGATGACGTAATCATTGGAATTCCGCGGAATAATATGCGAGATATTCCAATTTTTTTTTTTATGATTTTAGAATTTATTTTAATATGCTATTAAAATAAAATTTAGAACTTTCAGCTCAAAATTTGGAATTTACTTCGTTAAAATATGGAATTTTCTGATTGAATGCAGGAAGCAAAAAAAAAAAAAAAAAACAGAATTTCCTTATTTTAATTCTAAGAACTTTTTCTTAAATAATTAAATTACTCGTAAAATATTCAAACCATATCTTTAAAAAAACAATTCTGAAAATCGTTTTTATATTTTTCTGAAAATGGTTCTTATTTTGATGTGAACCTGAGCCGTTGAAATAATTAACCCCAAAAATATTAAAAAAACTTTGTAATCTTTGAAATATTATCTGAAAATCGTTCTTTTTCTAAAAAATCGTTCATATATTTCTGAAAATCGTTCTTTTTCTAAATACCGTTATTTTTCTAAATATCTATTTATTATTAAAAAAAATCGTTCTTATATTTTGTAAAAATCGTTCTTTTTTCTGAAAATCGTTCTTATATTTTTCTGAAAATGGTTCTTATTTTGATGTGAACCTGAGCCGTTGAAATAATTAACCCCAAAAATATTAAAAAAACTTTGTAATCTTTGAAATATTATCTGAAAATCGTTCTTTTTCTAAAAAAATCGTTCATAAATTTCTGAAAATCGTTTTTTCTAAATACCGTTATTTTTCTTAATATCTATTTATAACTAAAAAAAATCGTTCTTATTTTTGTAAAAATCGTTCTTATATTTTTCTGAAAATGGTTCTTATTTTGATGTGAACCTGAGCCGTTTAACCCCAAAAATATTAAAAAAACTTTGTAATCTTTGAAATATTATCTGAAAATCGTTCTTTTTCTAAAAATCGTTCTTATTTTTGTAAAAATCGTTCTTTTTTCTGAAAATCGTTCTTATTTTTCTGAATATCATTCTTATTTTTAAATCGACCTGAGCCGTTTAAATAATTAACCCGCAAAACAGAAAAAATTACTAATTGTTGTATATTTTCTCTGGTTTTATCCCCACACACGCACTCAAATTAACATTACCATTAATTACCATAATAAAAAGTGTGTGCCCTCATTTCACTAAAATTAGCCCCAAACACACATAAAAATTCCCCACGAACTTCCTAAGGTGTAAAACCTTAAAAAACCCTTAATTAAACGAGGTGTAAAACCCAGTGGAATGGAGTTTGGTTGACTATAAATACGAAAGCCCACACATTCCCTCCGCACTCAAACGAGAAAGATGAACGTGCTTCTGCTATTGTTCAGCGCAGTGGTGAGTGCGGGAGCGCAAATGGCACCCTGTAAAACCAACTACTCCAGCATAGCCATAGCCATAGCAGCCACGGACGCCTCCACCTTCCCCACCGAACGATGTAAGTTCACCCAAAAAAAAAAGTGTGATGCGGGGAAGTTGTCTCATGTAAAACTAAATGCGTTGATTAAGGGGCAGCAGCAACACGAGGGGCCCAGCGTGCTTCCCCGCAGTAGAAACTCCCTACGCAGGGAAGCTTCTTTATTGTTTACATTAGGTTAATTCAATGGGAGAAAATAGGGGCAGCAAAACTATGAAAATTCTGCTATACTCATTCGAGAATTGAAAGCAAAATTTGAGAAATTCAAATAAATTTTTTAGAGATTCGAAGCGAAATTTGTGATTTAAAGCGAAAACGGTTAAAAATTAATGAAGATTTAAACCGAAAAAGTTTAGAATTAGGAAAATTCAAAGCGATTTTTGACCAATTCAAAACATAAGAGATTAAAAGCAAAATTTAAGAAATTCAAATCAAAATGTATGATATTCAATGCAAAATGTATGAAATTCAATGCGATTTTTCAAAAATTCAAATCAAAAAAGTTTAGAATTAAGAAGATTCAAAGCGAAATTTAAGATTTAAAGCGAACATGGTTAAAATTCAGAATATTCAAAGCAAAAAAGTTTAGAATTAAGAAGATTTAAAGCAAAATTGATGCGATTCAATGCAAAATTTAAAAGATTCAATGCAAAAAAGATTAAAATTCAAAGCGAAAAAATTTAGAATTAAAAAGAATCAAAGCTGATTTTTGAAAGATTCAAAACAAAATTTAAGAGATTCAAAGCGAAATTTGAGATTTAAAGCGAAAACAGTTAAAATTCGAAAGATTCAAAGAGAAACAGCTTAGAATTAGAAAGATTCAAAGCAATTTTTGAAAGATTCAAAGCAATTTTTAAAAAATTCAAAATAAAATTCAAGAGATTCAAAGCAAAATTTATGAGATTCAATGCAAATTTAGAAAAATTAAAGATGAAAAATTCTAAAATAAAGTTCTAATTCTTGTGTGTATAGTCAATGCTGAATGCCTGAAACAAGCCTGTCCAGGGTTGTCTATGGCCTCCTGCCCTTTTGATAAAAATCTCAACCAAACAGCCCTAAATTACATCCTGGAAACGGTCCAAAGCTGCCTCTCCATGCAAAGCACCATATGCCAAACGCTCATTGACCCTATCCCACTCTGCACCGCTGGCCTCTCCCTCCAAAGCTCACTACCTTCCCTGCCCATTTCCGGTCAATTCTACAATGTAGCTGGAAAAGGCTTCATCTATGGCATCAACACTACCAGCCTCACTTCGGGCCCAGAAGGCATTTATGTCACTGTATCTTCTCCTAACCTCCAATACAACAGTGTTGGGGAGGGCAACGTGGTTCTAGGGAACTCACCAGGTGCCGATAATATCACCCTGGGTCCACTCCCGTTCACTGTCAGCATCAACCTTACACAAGTGCTACAACTGAACTTTAGTCCGGTGAAGTTGGAACTGGTGTCAACGACAATTAATGCGGGAATAACAATAGGGGATTTATTCAACAGTTCTGAGAACTCCAACCCCATTGCGGCGGCCTTCACGCAAGTTCTGATAGGTCAAGTGCAGAACATATTTCAGAGTTCACCTTATTCGCAAGACTATTTTCAATTCATCAGCACCATCTTGGAAAATGCTATTAAAGCTGCATCCAATAATAATTATTGTTAGTCGGAGAACTTTGAGTGATATTTGGAATTGATTAAAAATAAAGTTCTGAAAATGCAAATATTTCAATTATTTTTAAAATTTTCTTATTTTAAAACCAAGCTTCCTAAGTTTAAAACTGAACTTTTTCATTTTTAAACTGAACTTCTGTCCTTTTAAATGGAACACAATAATAATTAATAAATATGATTTTAAATTTCCAATATTATTGTTTCCTTCAATAAAATATTATCATAATACAACTAATATCCAACAACCTTCATTAATGCTAATGAAATTCAATGTTAAAAATAATATAATATATACAGAGCATCTGTATAATCTCTGATGCTGACAACTAATTAATTATCAGCTTAGAAGAATTTAATAATTCATATTCCATTTCACAGGAAAACGCTATTGACTCGTAATGAAAATGATATATGGAAAGTCATTAACAAATTGATATGCGGAAAACCCCAGAGTGAATGCAACACAGTCAAAAACGAGTCAGCTACCAGGTGCACATGGAACCCAACTTTCACCTAAATAAGATATTAATTTACAATACCGTATTAAGAATTTTTTTCCAAGTTCTGGAATATGATGGTAAAGTTGGTTCTACTATTAATATTATGGAAGGTGGGAATAGTGTTGAGCCAGTGTAGGACCAACTACTCTTCTATGGCACAACTCATTAAGGAGTTTGCAGAAGATGCATTTCCAATTAACAATAGTGAGTGATATTATCTACTTCCTACTTATTAGTAACTAAATAATCAATAAAACAAAATTTGGAACATTCAATGTGGGACAACATCCCTTTTGTCTTAGAACCTAATGATCCTCATGTAAAATAAAGTAATGAACTGTTTCATTTATTTTAGTCACACCCGGATGTGTCAGCCAGGACTGCCCATCTCTTTCTACTATTTCCTGTCCATACTTCACCAATGGATCTCTTAACATCGATACCTTAATCCACCTTATTTCTGACATCCAGTCCTGCCTTTCTCAACCAGGAACCACCCTATGTTCCACTCCCATAGATCCCATCCCCATGTGCAATGTGGGGATATCCCTGCAGCAGTGGCTGAATCCTTCAGGGATTAATGGAACACTAGCTGTCATTCCAGGAATGGCCAACATCAGTGGTCTCTCTAAACTGACCCTAACTCCTAATCTCAATACCACCTCAGCCACTTCCACATCAATCTACCTCAACATCCCTGCTTTGCTTATTAAAGGACAACTTCAAGGTCAGGCTGGACTAGTGGGTTGGAACCTGCAGCTGCCTATTGACAACATCACTTGCAGTGCCACAGTCAATATCAGTCAGATTCTCATGGTCAATGCCCAACCCAATGCTCAAATGTTCAATGTTCAAATAACAGCGAAAGCTTTAACTGCCACAGCTAATTTTGGAGACTTGTTGGGTGGTGAAAATCCACCTCCCCTGCTGGCAGATATACAGGCTGTGGTCAACTATGCAGCTCAAAGCAGCCTACAAAGCTCGGCCCTGCCTGATGTCATAGGAAACTTTATAAGTAGCATTATCAACAATGCCCTGACAACCTCTGTGCAGAAATGCAAAGAGTAGAAACAAACTAATATATGTATAGGTGAGGGCAGAAAGTAAACAAATTGACCACAATATCCATAAAAAAATGCTATCAAAAATTATGTAATTTGCACATGCACATAAGAAGCTTTTTCCTGTTTCCAAAAACAGGTTTCACACACTCGAGTCTAATCAATAGATTTAAATTTATGTATATTTTTGTAAGACTCAGCAGGTATAAAACAGTGCATAATCTCAGCCTAAAACAAGTACCACACTCAAGATGTAAAGTTTTCTATCACACTCTATAACCTGTAAAAATGTATAATAAAATGATTTGGAATTAATTTTTTTTGCTGTTTTTTTTCTGTTAGTAATTAAACATATACCCATAAGTCAATTAACTAAAAATTGAATCAGCATAGCATAACTTTCCAATACTACAGTGAATTTTAGAACTGGAAAACTCTAAGAAAAATTATATCCATACTATAAACTTTTACTTTATAACAAGTGTTAAACTTGATAAACAGAATTTATAAATTATTGATAAAAACTTTGTTACATAATCCTAATAATTCTAAAAAATACATATAGCTCAGTCTATTATTTTTTCCACAAAAAAATTTTTAACAAAAATTAATTGTTCCACTCAACAATAATATTCCACTATAATGATGTGCTACCTTAATGATATTCTAACTTAATGTTTAATATTAATGATATTTCAATGTAATTGTATTTAATATTGATGATATTCTGACTTAATAATGTGTCACATAAACAATATTCCAACAAAATGTTTAATATTAATAATATACAACTTTAATGATGCCATATTTCACCTTAATGGTGTTTATTATTAATGATGTTTAATATTAATGGTGCTCCATATTAATGATATACAACCTTAATATTTCACCTTAATGATATTCCAGAATGCATTTGATTTAATAAATGTAGTTTGAATAGGATACTTGGATTCAGCTTAAAACATAAATAATGCAATAATGGCATAACAGAATAATTACTGCCACTAAAGTCATTAATGCTAGTTTAGTAAACACTAATAAGACATTTATCAAATATGACTGCTTAGGATACATGAACTCAGAATGAAATCCACTATAAAAAGCAGGTTTCAAACAGTCATTCACAACACACACAAAAATCTCACACTATCAATTGAAAGAAAATCACTCTTAAAGCAAAACTGAAAATGATAAAATATGTTGTACTAGTTCTTTGGGCTATGAAATTAGAAATAGCCCTAAGCCAATGCCTTCCTAATTATAGCTCACCCTATGATGCCATCGATGCTGTCGACAAATTCATGTTTCCACTTGACAAATGTAAGTGATATTGCTTTCTTATTTTGGATACATCAGAATATTAGTTATAACTTATCTGTTTCGTGACACAGAGCAAAGTATCGAATACTGATCCAATAATTGATTTGCAAGAAAAAAATTTAGATCCTGTACCAGAAATTTGAACATCAATAACAAAAAATACCATAATTAAAATGTTCATAACACAATTAAATACTAAATTTAAAAAAAAACAGTAGTAACACAAATAAATAAGAATCAATTAGAAATGGAATATTAGGTATTGATATTTGAATCAATTATTAAAATTATCAATTGTGAGTGTTCAATACTGTGCACCATGCCATGAAAACTACATGTCAATAAATTCATGTTTCATTAAATTTAGTTAACCCTGAATGTATGATGAAGGACTGTCCATCATTACTGGACCTTCCATGTCCTTTTAACTCCAATGGATCCATTAACAACGATGTCTGCACTCAGATCCTCAGTAGCCTCCAGTCTTGCATTTCTAAAGGAGGGAGCATCTGCTCCACACCCATCGACCCTATCCCCTTGTGTCAAGTGGGATTTAGTCTAGCCCAGCTACTTACTCCAACTAACATAATTGGTACGCTAGAAGTAGTTCCAGGCGTATCAAATATGACTGGCTTATCTGGAATCTGCATGACCTATGAACCTACCCCCTCTTATGTCCAAATATCCATTCCGGGACTCCTCTACCAGGCTCAAGTCCAAGGCAGTGCTGGAATTAAGGGTTGGAATCAAAATTTCAGCATAAACAGTGGACCAGCCACTGGTAGGCTCAACATCAGTCTCATCCTCTTTGTCCAAAACCAAGGGAGCCAAACTCAACAGCCGAATGTGACTGTTCAAGTAACTGGGAAAACTATAACAGCTGTGGACGAATTTGGACAACTGTTGAACCAAAGCCCAGGCAATAATCTTTTGTCCCTTTTATCACTTTTGCTGAATTTTGCCACCCAAACGGTCTTCCAAAATTCGAATGAACCTACTGATTTAGGAAACTTCATAGGAGTCATGATATCTACTGCCATTGAAGCAGCGGCACAGAAATGCACATCAAATCCAAATTAAAAATGCATTAGGTGGTCCTAAAAGTCATCTGATTCCCACGATATAATTAGTATTTCATTAGCAATGTCATATTATCTATGCTATAAACAAATGAACAAACCTATTAAATTTTTCCAACACTTTTTGATATCATAATTGACAATGTTTCAACTTGTAACCAATATTAATAAAAATATTTGAGATTAACATTTTGCTGTTTTACTATTTATTATTTAATTCTAAATGCTGTTGTAATGTTAAGTTTATGACTACTATGAATTATATATCTGAATTATTAATGAGAATAGCATTAATCAAACAATTCTAAGCTAATAATACTCAACTTTTGATAATATTATTCCACCTTCATTAATAATTAATCAACTGAAATATATTATTTATTCTTTAAAAAATAATTCAGGACAAGATGGAACAAACTGATAAACATTGCAATGTGATTGAATCCAAGGAAAAATTAATAACAAGATTGCTGAATTATAAAGAATATTCATTAAAAATTTAAATTTGAGCTCTAAATAACAAAAAAAAAAACAACAACATCCTCAGTTAAAATTTTCTGACCTTAAAAAATACAAATGGCTTAAAGTGTATGCTACACCAACCACACTACAATTAGTGATATTTAGTGTTTATGATTTGTAATGTTAATAAAAGTATTAATAATATGTGCAAATTCGTTTTATAGGCTATTAAACACAATAAACCAAACTACAACACTCTTAGATTTTTACTGAAGAAAGTACACAATATTTTTATATGGTATTAAAGAAAGTTACCAGTAATAGTGTTATTAAATTCTTGTAATAATAATAAATTATTAACATCAAAAATAATCAATTTTGACTAAGTTCAGTGATGATGACATCAAACCATAATGGTGTAAAATATTAATGATATTCAATAGTAATGGTTTTCAATATTAATGTAAACCAGCCTTAAGGACATTAAAACTTAATGATGTTTGAAATTAATGATAACCAATCTTAATAAAAATTAAAATTAATGATGTTTCATATTAATGATTTTCACTACTCATAATAATATATTCAACATCAATAATGCTCAATATTAATGATATATGCCTGCAACTAATGATATACAACCTTAATGATGCATAATATTAATAATATGCAACTGTAATGAACTTCTATATTAATGATGGTGTCCCAACTTAATGGCTTTTAATATTAATGATGTACAACTTTCCTGATATCCAACCTTAATGATATTCAGCCTCAATGCTGCTGAATATTAATGCCATTCAAAAGCTAATGGAATTCTAGGCTAATAATTCAACTTCAAAACTATGTAACAAATTTTAATAAAGAACTGAAAATTATAACAAACTTCTCAGAATTAAATCATGGAATAATTAGCTCAAACCAAAGTCTAATAACACCTAATAAATAATTATTGAAATAAAAAAGACATTGATTAATCGAATGTGGCTTAAATAGATCATTAGGGCACTTAAACTCAGCCTGAAATCTACTATAAAAACTCTTGCTTCAAACCATTCACAACTCAAAAACAACCCCACACTCATAATAAGTGGTCTTAAAACTCAAAATAAAAATGATGAAATTTGTAGTACTAGTACTTTTTATAGTGAAAGTAGATATAGGCCTAAGTCAATGCCTCCCTAACTACACTTCGGTCTTTGATGCCATCGATGCTCTCGATAAAGTCATTTTCCCACTCAACAATTGTAAGTACTGTAATATTTTTATATTTACAAATGTAGTGATCGATTTTAGAGTTTAGTGAAAGAGTTTAGTAAAACATTTTAGAGCTTAGTAAAAGATTTTAGAATTTAGTAAATGATTTCAAAGTTTAGTGAAAGATTTTAGAATTTAGTGAATGATTTTAGAGTTTATTGAAAAATGTTAAAGTTTAGTGAAAAATTTTAGAGTTTAGTTAAAGATTTTAAAGTTTATTGAAATGTTGTTAGAATTTAGTGTAAGATTTTAGAGTTTAGTGTAAGATTTTAGAGTTTAGTGTAAGATTTTAGAGTTTAGTGAATGATTTTAGAGTTTAGTGAATGATTTTAGAGTTTATTGAAAGGTTGTTAAAAATTAGTGGAAGATTTTAGAGTATAGTGAATGATTTTAGAGTTTAGTGAAAGGTTGTTTAAAATCATTCACTATACTCTAAAATCTTCCACTAATTTTTGAGTTTATTGAAACAGTTTTAGAGTTTAGTGGAAAATTTTGGAGTTTATTGAAAGGTTGTTAGAATTTGGTGTAAGATTTCAGGGTTTAGTAAAAGATTTTAGAGTTCAGTGAAAGATTTTAGAATTTGGTGTAAGATTTCAGGGTTTAGGGAAAGATTCTAGAGTTTAGTACAAAATATTAAAGTTTTGTAAAACATTTCAGAGTTTAGTGAAACACCATAAAATAAATCAATTTTCCTTTACATTTAGTTAACCCCGATTGTATGCTCCAAGACTGTCCTTCACTAATGAACCTCCCATGCCCTTTCAACTCTAATGGATCCATCAACAACGATGCCTGTGCTCAAGTCCTCAGTATCCTCCAGTCTTGTCTCTCCAAAGGAGGGAGCATCTGTTCCACGCCCATTGACCCTATCCCCTTGTGTCCAGTGGGGGTGCAACTGGGCCCATTGCTCAGTCCTTCTAACATCGTAGGCACCATAGGCTTAATGCCAGATTCTAAAAATACTTTGACCGGTTTATCCGGAATCATCTTGACCTATCAACCCACTCCCTCCTATGTCCAAGTAGCCATTCCCACTCTCACCTTCCAAGGCCAAGTTTATGGCAGTGCTGGAATCCAGGGTTGGGATCAAACCTACGACATTAATAACGGCGCATTCAGCGAACAGCTCAATGTTAGCCTAGTTCTCTTCGTTCAAAACCAGGGGGACCAAAGTCAGCAGCTGGCTAATGTGTCCATTCAAGTGACTGGAAAAACCATAGGGGCTGTGGATCAATTTGGACAACTGTTGAACCAAGACCCAGGCAACAACCAAATGTCCCTTTTGTCCATTTTTTTGGAATTAGCCACTCAAACTGCGGTGCAAAACTCGAATGAACCCACTGATTTAGGGCGCTTTGTCGGGGCCATGATCTCAAATGCTATCGAAGGAGTGGCCAAAAAGTGCACTTTTAATGCAAATTAGAAATTAAAAATGATGGGTCAAGCGGTAAGTGGACTGACCAGCTCAAAGTATTTTTCTTTAAGATTTGTTTTACAGTTTAATAATATTAAAGTTGCACATTTAAAATTGACCTCTTAAATTTAGAACTATTTTCAAAATATTTTTCAATATGAGAATTTTTTACACATTGTTTTCTCCATTTGTAGAGCATTAAAATAAAAGATTTGAGAATTAAATATTATGTTGGTTTTTTTTTCGGATTAATTAGCTAATAATTTTTATAAATTTTAATTAACTAGTTTACGCATGAAAAAAATTCCACCCTGTTGGTATTCAATGGAGTCAAAAACAAAAAAATGGAGGAGAAAAAAAACCCCCACATTTTTACTAAAAATTTCTTTTGAAAATGATGTAAATTACAATTTTAAACAATAAAAATCGTAATTCGCGTAAACAAATTTTTAATTAAAAATAAAAAATAAAAAAACTGACCTTTTTAATTTGAAAAATTATGTAATTTTGGATATTGTTTTCCATAAAAATCAACCTAAAAAAAAATTATTATTAATTATCAATAAACAATTTCCTTTTTTATTTTAATAAAAAAAAATTAATTAAATAAAACTTACCACATTTTCATTATTATGAAACTGAAAAAACTTTGTTGACTTACCTAAAAAAAAAATATATATATAAAATTATTAATTTTCGAAAAAAATTTAGAAAAAAACAAAACAATTAGAATAATATTATCAAAATAAATACTTAAATATATAGTTAAATAAATGGAATCTAATTAAGAATTCTACGCGTTCCAAAATCCAATTCCAAAATTAAGGAGCGACCAAAAAATAATTGCCACATAATAATAATAATAATAAAAATAATAATTATTCGCCCGCACATGAATGAACAACAAATAACACACACAAGGTCCCTCGCTTCTGACGTCATGCACCTGCTGAAAATGATCGGAATATTAATGATTGAATAACATTGCAGAGGTTTTTTCATTCTCATTCGGATGAACGCCATGTCTGTTTTTACGTACTTTCGCGCTCTCTTAGCCGCGGTTACTATGGCAACCGCCGCGGTACATGGCGCCTGCACGTCGGGACAAACCTTCACCTCAGCCACCGACGGCTACGCTTACGTCAACGCATGCGCATTCCCCTCCAAAAACTGTAAGTTCATTCATTTGTAGGGGTGTTCAGTGAAATAAATTTATGTTTAGTGAAATAATTCTAGTATTTAGTGAAACAATTTTAAAAGTTTAGTGAAACCATTTTAGTGTTTAGTAAAGCCATTTTAGAGTTTAGTGAAACGATTTTAGACTTAATTGAATCAGTTTTAGAGTTTAGTTAAACCATTTTAGAGTTTAGTGAGACAGTTTAAGAGTTTAGTGAGACAGTTTTAAAGTTTAATATGAGACAGTTTTAAAGTTTAGTGAGATAGTTTTAGAGTTTAGTGAGACAGTTTTAAAGTTTAGTGAGACAGTTTAAGAGTTTAGTGAGACAGTTTTAAAGTTTAATATGAGACAGTTTTAAAGTTTAGTGAGATAGTTTTAGAGTTTAGTGAGACAGTTTTCCTCCTACGGCGCCCTCTACGTGGCTTACGCCCTGCAGGTGCTGCAGGCCAACTGCCGGCCCTAACCCTAAGCGCACTGTTATGGACATAAACACTAAATACCGCTCACTAATATCAAAAAAATCGATCACTAAATTTTAAAATCGTTCGCTAAACCTTACGCATCAGTTACTAAACTCTTAAAAGTCGCTCACTAGACAATTTAAATCACTCACTAAACCTTACTCAACACTCACTAAACCTTACCGAACACTCACTAAACTTTACTCAATACTCACTAAACTATGCTCAACACTCACTAAACAATTTAAATCGTTCACCAAACTTTACTCAACACTAACTAAACATTTTAAATCGCTCACTAAACCTTGCACATCGTTCACTAAATTTTACACGCCAGTTACTAAACTCTTAAAAGTCGCTCACTAAACAATTTAAATCACTCACTAAACCATACTCCACACTCACTAAACCTAACTCCACACTCACTAAGCCTTACTCAACACTCACTAAACCTTACTCAACACTCACTAAGCAATTTAAATCAGTAACTAAACCTTACACATCGTTTACTAAATCAGTTACTAAATTCTTAAAAGTCATTCGCTAAACAAATTAAAAGTCACTAAACTGAAAAGCGATTAATAAAATCAGAAAATCAGTCACTAAAGTTTCTAAACTCTTGGTGATGACGCACGAGTTCGCAATGTTTTTTTAATTTAGCATGACGTCATGATTGTGTATATAGGTGTGAGTCATGAAGCGCACAACTCGAGGGGCTGGAAAGGGCCAACAAAATTTAGGACAATAATTCAACACTTAAGCTAATAAAAAAAATTAATTTTCAGAACCATAATAACAATAATTATTATTATGGAACTTTCAGAAAAAATGGAACTTACTAAAAAAAAATTTTCGAGAGAAAATTAAAATTACAGTAAAAATAATAATAATAATAAAAGTCTATATTATTAATACGTGGATATAAAATGGCTGCCAATAGAATCTTTAATATTGAAAAACGCATAGAAATCAAAAACGGTAGGGTGTTTGTTGGATGACGCTAGTTTTGAAACATGAATAAATCAGTCAAATTTTAATGAAAATTAATTATTTTTTTTAAAATTCCCATTACTTAACACCTCCCTTTTAATAATAAAAAACAATTTTTGGAATATGACCTCTACAACTGAGTCGGCACGTGTTAATGCGGCTCGAGAAAATTCCCATTAATCCTACGGTAGATGCCGGTGCATGTCGAGATTCAGTCGGCAGGTGCAAAATGGAAGTCCGCCAAATCTTTAGCCGTCAAATTGTGTCAATGATCACGTTTACCCGTGCCGACTCACTTGTAGAGGTCATATTCCTAAATTAGTTTTTTCTTATTAAATGGGAGGTGTTAATTAATGTATATTTTTAAAAAATAATTAATTTTCATTAAAATTCAACTGATTTATTCATGTTTCAAAACTAACATCATTCAACGAACATCCTAAAAAAAAAAAAAGCTATAAAAGCGAACGATTCCAAAAATAGAGCCGTCAGCAGCTGCGCCGTTCTCCCCCCTGCCACTACGGCAGCCGTGACGCAAGCGGCGCGCATAATAATTCTCATGGCAACGCGTGCCTGGCAATCACCCCCCACCAATAGGAAGATGACAACTCGTGTCTGGGATCACGCCGACCAATAGGAAGACGACAACGAGAAAATTAATTCAAAAATACAAACACAAAAATCAAAGCAGTATATAAAGTAGAACATTTCGCTTCAAGTCTCATTTTAAAAAATGAAAATGTCCGCCATTTTGTTCTTCTTTCTGTTAGCTCTTGTTGACGTGGCACGAGTAGCGGTGGGCTCAGAGTGTCAGTCCGGGCAAACCATCCCCTCCACCATTGCTTTGTACGAAAACCTCAACGCATGCGCATACCCCACTCAAAACTGTAAGTAACAAAATAATATCAACTAGCTAAAGTAGCCGTGCTTTGCTGTGCTTTAAAAAAGAAAAAAAAAAGAAAAAGAAAATGAAAGAAAGAAAGAAAAAAAGAAAAA
>JAQGAY010001535.1:0-13869 GCA_034698085.1 Polydesmus angustus
TATTAACTTGAAGACTAAAACAATATCGCAATGTGTATAAAAAAAAACTTAAAACAGTTTTACCTTTAACTCGTAGACTATTCATTCATCAGTCGGTTGTGGCTGTTCAATTTCCTCGATTATCAGGGCAGGGTCTTCGTTTGGTTGCACTAAATCTTCGGCTATAATATTAAGCTCGGTTTTGACTTGAGATTCCATCTCGTAAAGAGCTTTATGACACATAGGACACCTGTCTTGTATGTACAACCATTTTCTCAGACACAACGCGTGAAAGTAATGATGACAAACGGTAATCCTAGCAGCCGTCATCTCCTGATAACAAATAGCGCACACGTCGTCGAACTTCATCAGCTGCTCCGCGCTGGCTTCTGGAAACGAGTTAATCTTGTTTACCGCCGTCCGACGCCGCATAAACACTTCCCATCCGGCTTTCGACGGCATCCAAATATTAAAATACGCGTGGATGCACATGAGACAAGCGCGAATCGTTCCTCCAGACTCGAATACTAAGATCCAAGTCCCGTTACAAAATAGGAAAATGCCGAATATAAACTCGATGGTATTCCCGGTAGCCCGAACGTAGTATACGTAATCATCTAATTTTTCCCAGAAAGTATTCCGATAAGCGTCAAACATGAAGAGAGCGTAAATTAGAAGCGATATGACGACTTTGATGATGACTTCGATGCTGAAAGTGGTGACAGCTAATAACCACGTTCCCACCGTGTGTACGTTCCACAAGTAATACAGTATCCAAATCGGCGTTAAAATTAAAAAGGCGCAGACGAATAACGCTCTTCCGTGGTGTTTGAAAGAGCGGTTCCTAGACGCGCTTAACGACATGAGAATGGGATTGACGATTCCGTGAAAAAAATGCAAAATCGCCGTAAATAATAACCAAAAATTTCGACACAGTCTCACGAACCTCTTTTCTGGTTCGAGACCGGTTAAACTAGTCTGCAACGCGAGAATTAAAAATAAAATGGCCGATACGGTGCCGAAACTTTTTTCCTCGCCGTCGTTAATGATTAAAAAATGTTGAACCGCTCTGCAAAGATAATGCGTTATGGATGCTACCACGCTCGTTAATCCTAAAACTGCCACCAAAGTATCACATCCGCTTATCAACAAATTTTTCCCATCGTTCATGACTATTTCTAGTATCGGCTGCGAGTTCGCAGACTCATCTTCGCTGTTAATACTTTTCAAGAATAACAACTGTTGAGCGAAACGTATTAACCAAAAGAGTCGGAGAACGTTGGGCACGCGCAATCGCAACCATTCGTTTTCGATGAATACGTGAAGCCCGTGGTGTCTTACGATCAACGCGGACATCACCATTGAATTATAGACGTAGGTGCAATACAGAGGAATAGATAGCACCGCATTTATTAATAGGAACAGTCCGAGAATGATGATCGATAGGCTGGGTATTATGCTTACCCAATAGTTTTCATGATCGCATAATTTAAGATTGATGAACGATGGCGAGATGATGACTAAGGTGAGAAAACGTCGAACCAGGGCTGTGCGCTTTCCGTTGTGAGTACTGGTAAAAACTAAGTTAAACATACTTAGAATGAAAAAGTGGAAACCGAAGTCTCGAAAACTTGCCGAGGCGGTCGTTTCAGTGTTATTTAACCTGGCTTCTTCCAAAAACATACTGTTGACCCAATTGCAGCCAAACACGGCACAAACCGACATTAAAAACTTGTATACGCCGATCAGCTTTTGCGTCGGCAGCAGAAATAACAGGAGGAACACGAAAAAGCCTGAAATGTTTACAAAATATATCCGCGTGAAAATAAATAAATGGATAATTAAATGAGCAAATTATATTATATACCTAAGAAGCGCAAAATTGTGGGAAAACTTGATATTTCTTCCGAAAACTCATAATCTTCATTGAGGTCATTTTTATGCGCATTTTCACCTGAGATTTCAGTTCCTATTGATTGGTTTTCGTATAGGGACCATGGACCGAATGTCGAATTGTTCATAAGAGCATCCATAGCAAATACAGCTGGAACTCTTATAACGGTATCCAAAATCGGAACCATATTCCACCTCCTCATTAATCGCAGACCCATTGTTATTTGTTAATGCTCATCTAAATGCAAAATATTTTTGTCTCTTACATTAAATATTTTCCAATAATTAATATTATTGCAAAACATATTAAAATAAAGTTACGTGTTTATCAGCTATTAAAGCTCCGATGTTGTTTTATTACTCAACTGCATTTAAAGAAAAAACTATATATAAAACAGTGTGAGAACTTTATTAGAAACATAATATCTCCCGCACGTCTCCAAATGTCAATTTACTTACTACAATGTTTTAATTATTATTAAGAGTTTATTAACTCCTTATAATTATTAATAAACTCCGAATCACTCGACGCTTTCGTTAACGCAATTTGCAGTTTTCCCAGCGGATTAAAAAGTTACGCCTTGATTGGCAAAAACGCCTAGAATAAAAAAATATTTGCAAAAGTCAGGAACAATAACAAGAAGAAAAAAAGGTTTAAGAAATTGTTTACAAACTGTTTATGCAATCCATCTTATCGTAGTAGGTCAGTCGCAAAATTTAGATCAGCATTTTGGACGCAAATAGTTGAGCCAGCTGCCTGACACCACACTTACCGGTGAACCCCAACGTGATTCAAAATCATATGATTTTTTTCTTTCCACAGGTACTTTTTTCCCGAGCTTCAACCTTGGACAGAGAAGGTTTGCCAGCAGAAGGCTTATTACGGTACAGTAGTATGCTTTACCTTGACTGCATTTGAAACGGGTCTAGGTCAAGTTGCGTCACTCATGTGTTCAAAGTACATGTGAACGCCCCTGTGAGGAAACATCCAGACATTAATCAACCTTATGAATTATCAACTTCACATCTATTGGCTGTTAGAATCCGCCAAAACAACGTCACACTTTTATCTCCGCCTTCCATAGCTTATTGATCACTGGAGTGTTCTTGGCGGCGAATTTGAAATAATTATGCCTCAAGACCATGGTCTCAAGACGTATTTGTTTTACATATACATTTTAACAAAACAAACATTTAAATATTATTATGAGAGTAGTTTTATTATTAAAAAAACTATAAGTAATGCAATGTGTAAAAAGTTCAATAGTAAACCATAGGTTAAACGATTGGAGCTTTGGATATTATTGTGAGCTATTTAGAAATTATTATTATTATCGCCGGAATGATTTCATCAGCGAAATTATAAAAATCACTGATGGCGTACTATAGTTGGCGATCACATTAAGCTCCATTTAAGGCACAACCTGTGAAAGATGAAATCAATTTTTCCACCTACAGTAATAATCAATTTAAATTTCTCTAAATTTGTACATTTTATTTAAAATTTGAATTTAAAGAAACGTTTTTAATGTAAAAATAAACACGTTTAATGATTCCACAATTTAAGTCATATTTACAAATATTTTCAAATTACTAAAATAATTAACGTCAAGTGTCATAATAATATTGTAAATGTAAAATTCGGTTTGTCGTAAATTGTATAATATAAAAGATACTATGAATGCAAATATAAAAAAACTAAATCTTTGCTCTTAGTTTCTAATAAATAGCATCGAACATCTTAAATAAATAATAAAAAAAAGTCGTGTAAAATTACTGTACGTCAAATGTAAAATTGAATGCATTTGGCAAAATGTCAATTAAGAACAGCTTGCTAAAATAATTAATAAATCTTCATCAAGACTAAAGTTAAATAATTTAAATCCTGATTTCATTCAATAAAACAACGCAATCATCAATCAGTATGGCTTTAAGTTTTCTCATAAAATAAATAAATCTATTAAAACTATATTGCCCTTCAAATTAGTCCAATTAATCGACGAGTGAGAAAAACATGATTAAATTTGTTAGTCAAAAATCCGTAAATAAAAAATTCAGAAAATAAAATTATTGCTGTAAAAAGGTGCAATGATTCGTTATAAATCTAAATAATTCATTTTACCCCAGGATAAACCAATTTTTACCTTTACTGGCAAAATCACAGATAATTTGGTGCTATTTTCCATATTGTGCTTTAAAATGCGAGCCACAGTATTGGAAACTTTTTCCGAACATTCGTATAAGAGTTCATCATGCAATTGATGAACTAATCGAGGACCTACAAGAAAAAAAAATATAATCTCGATAAATAAATAAAATGTATTAATATTGCGAGTAAATAAATTTAGATTACCATTACAATTGAATCGATTGGGAAAGTTAAGATCTAAATCTGATTCAACGCTAATTAAAGCCTTTTTAAAAATATCCGCTGCCGACCCTTGAATTGTCGAATTTACTGCTTGCCGCTCACCATGCAAACGAACATTCAACGCTTTACTCGTGATATCTTTTAAATATCTTCGTCGACCCAATAAGGTCTTAATGTAACCTAAGCGACGGCATTCCTCCACAGAAGAATTGATAAATGTTTTCACTCCTAATACAAAATCAGTTAATAACAATAACGAATCATCGATTAAGAAAGAAGTTGTAACCTGGATATCTTGATTTAAACTCTTCCATAAAAACTTCGGCTTCATCTGAATCGATTTCTAACTGTTCACTCAATGATTTTGCTCCCATACCATAAATCATGCCATAACAAATCTTAAAAAAACAATAAAAAAAATTTATAATTATCAAATTCACTTCTAATAATAAATAAAAATTACATGTAGGCTTACCTGTTTAGCATTTTGTCTATCGGAATCGGAAACTTCTGCAAGAGAACAGCCTTTCCACTGAGCTGCTATTGACTTAAAAACATCAAAGCCCTCATTTAAAGCGCTTTTTAGACTAGAATCTTGAGATAGTTCAGCTAAAATTCGTAATTCCAACTGAGAAAAATCTGCACCTACTATCACACCTCCTAAAAAATTAATATTGAAATTATTAATCAATTCGTTATAATTTAATTTTTTTAAAATTTATACTGTACCTTTAAATGGTATAAAAGCATTTCGTAAATTAAAAATCACGTCAGTTTCCTCTGGCAACTCAATATTAAAATCTCTGGGTATAATTTGTATATCTGGTTCTGACAATGTGATGCGCCCAGTTGCTGTTAAATTTTCACAGTAACTACAAACGCGGTACATATTCGCATTCGGGTCAAATGTTTTCAACTTTAATACTGGAATAACATTCTATATGAAATTATTAAAAAAACTTTAATAAAGATTTTAAAAAACGTTTAAAGTGTGATAGGTTATATTACCTTGGTGATGGCACTTTGCATTTTTCGCCATGCAAGTATTATTGATGGTAAAATGTGTTTATCAGTTAATTTATTTAGTGTTTCTTTGTTGGTTTTCATTGTAGGAACTCGAAATCTTTTTTTTAATTGTTTTCTTAAAGAAGCGGATGTACCTTTAAGTAAAGATTCTCTAACTTTTAGCGGCTTTAACTCTTGTTCGCCATCATAATTTAAAATTCCAAGTTTTAATTCGGTATACAAAACCTAAAAAAAAAAAAATAATAATTTTATTCATAAATAATATCAAAAAAACATAGCCTTTCAAATATAGCCTACCTTAGACACTTCTGCTGGAGACGAAAGATTAAATTCGTGGCCAACAACTTTGTAAGCAATATTTTCAAAGCTTTTCATTTTATCTTTTAATTTAGAATAAATGTCTTGTAGTTCTTCCGTATTCAATCCAAAACCAACAGTTTCCAATCGAACGAGGGGCATTAAGCATAGCATTTCAACATCTTATTGCAAAAAAATGAGTTTAACTAAAAACATTTAAACAGTAATATAAAAAAAGATTGCTTACCTACGAAACATTTTAATAAATTTGTTTCTGACAGTTTTAAATGGAATTCATAAGCTAAAATATGTACCAAGTCAACCTCTCGTGCAGCTCTTAATTTTGCGTTGTGCCGACAAACATTTAATCCTAATCCAACATTCTGCTTACTTTGAAGAAACTCTTAAGTCAAAATAATAATAGTATAATAGCATTGCATATCCCAAAGTATTAAAAAAAATAATTGCAGTATATATTTTACCTCTAATTAAAGGCAACTTGAACGGTAAAACCAGCTCAATAATTTGTCCGAAATTATAACTAACATCTTCATTTAACAACCAAGATGCTACTTTTGAATCGAAAAAGCGAGTGTTACAGTTTGGAAAGCAACTGAACAAACTCCACATCAATCTGAAAAATATAAAATTATAATATCCATAACTTCATGTTTCTCTTAAATTTTTACCTTAATTGTTCCTTTAGACTGTATCCAATAATTAATATTGTATTAATGCTAGTAAAACCTTTTGACAAAAGTTTTTTCAACAAATTATATTCAAATAATTTAAAATCAATGTAGTATACGAAATGCAAATTCCAAGAAATAGCAAGCCCAACAACGTTAACTTGCGATCCTAGTAAATTTGTTTTAAAATAAGCTTCCTGGATTTTTGATGTAGAAGGTAATACACCTTTTGAAAACATAATTGTGCTACCAACTTTTCCTTCTTGAATAACCTCTGTGTTTTCACAAGCGCAAGCCATACTGTAACAAGCATGGCGAGACCATTCATCGACGAATGTTGACAAATTTTTTACGTCAACAACTTCAATTTCACAATCGCATATTATTTTTTCACATTTCTTGATTAAATCGCCCATAACAAATGTCTCAAATTTTTGACGTTTAATATTACAAATTTCTAAATCCAATTTGTGTACTGTTTTGGTGCCGTTACCCGAAACAAATGGACTGCTAGCTGCCAAAGGAGATTGAGATTGAAATAATTCTTGGCTTTCCATTTCATCATTATCATCTATTACAATAACTTCAATGTCTTCTGGTTTATTATATATAGGTTCTATTATCGAAAATTCAGAACTATCATCAAAAAATTTTTGCATTAGACTTTCCGAGCAAATATCACGCGCAATTGCAGATTTTGAATCGGACTGCATGTCTGGAAACAATGAAACACTATCACTTGTTGAATCGTTTTGCACTTCCTGGACTTCATCTTTGATTTCGTTTTGAAAATCTTTGTTTTCTTCATCGCCCTCAGAATCAGAAGATAAATATAGAAGCCTTTGATTACTATTAAAATTATCAGCTGTTTCTTTAATCGATAATGAAAATGACGAAAGAGAACACGAACTGGGAATTTCACATTTTCCATTTAAAATAACCTGTGATGATTCAAAATCGGATAAATTTAACGAACTCTCTTCCATACTATTTAATGGATAAGAGCTCAAAGACTCAATATTAGAACTATTGACTTCAAGCGCTACAACTTCGTTATCGGTAGAACTGGTGTGGTCAGTCTTATGGTTCATATTGAAATCAGATTTGGTTAAAACTGGTTCAGAATTTTTACTAGTAATGTAAGGATCTTGATTTACAGGCTCGGATACATTTTCGGCGATTAAAGCTGACGTTGGCGGGATATTTAGTTGTGGATTCCAATTAAAATTCACCAAATCTTTTCCAAAATTCTCAATAACTAATTTTCTAGCTTCAGAAATTAATAATTTAGCAGCTTCCAATTCAGACATTGGTTCTAGACCTTGAAGCCAAATGGAACGACTCCTTATTCGTCTCTGTGCTTCCAAAACAGTTTCTATGTCACGTTGTTTGTTACTTTCAAAAGGCGTTAATTTGCTAAATACGTTCATCAATTGCGTTTCCGTTGCTGTTGCTATTCCTACGATTGTCTTCAGTCCAGCGTTGAAAAGACCTCTAGCTAAATGAGCGTTAATAAAATTTATTCTGACCAAATCGCATAATTCCGGTTGTACGCCAAAGTGCAAACGATTTTGAAAGTTTGCCAAAACTAATTCCATCATAGACCAACCCAAATGGTGACAAAAAGCAGTAACCATCCCTTTAACGTAATAAAGCTGGTGTTAAGATAAATAAACACTAAACAAAATATATAATGAGTCACCTGCAAAAGTAGCTGCCGATTGCTGTAAAGACTGAAGCATCCCGCGATTGCAATTATATTTTGCAGCCACTATTGAAAGTGGCACTTCGTTGACTAGATCATAAAGCGCTAAAGCGGAATAAAATCGAAGCAATCTAATTTTTTTTTGAGGAGTCAAACCCTGATTTCGCATTGCTAAAATAATAGATCTTTCTTCAACCCCAATACATTCGGCTACTCGCTTCTTATCAATGGATAATTGCTCCCACAATCTGCTGTAATACAACCAATCCATATTCGCCCAGTGTTCATTCAAATTTAAAGGCGTCACCTAGAAATAACCAAAATCTGTTTAGACGTAAACTTAATTGAGATTATTTTATTAAATATAATACCTGATATACAACGTGAAGATCATTTTCAAGAACAAAACATCTTCTAGCTCGTTCCAGTTCTTGATACACAATTAAACCTTCATCAGGAGAAAGCGAAGATGCTAAAACTGCTCTACCCAAAGGTGTTGAAGTATAAGTTGTACCCTCAGAATCTAATACAGTTTCATCACAAATTTAAATTCGACTTAAACTATTATAAATTTGTAATTTTTACCATTTGTTGCAACTTCTTTTACAAATTCATTTTCAATCAAGAACTTCAAACAGTTACGTAATGTTTCTTTAGATTTTGAATCATTATTATTCTGCCGAAATTGCGCTTCCAATAAAGTGCAAGAAGCATATTGAATAGCTTCATTCTCATTGATAGCCGCTCCGCTTACTATTACTTCTAACATGGCCCTCTTTAAACTAGAAGGAATAGTCTGATCACGCATAGATAAACAGCTACTAACGGGTGGCAGCGTTACATTAACTAACAATTCCGCTTTACTGCGCTCTATTTCTTTGCATACTAAAATACTTTCACCTAAAAAATATATAAAGATTTTATTTCAGTTATTTTCTAAATTTTTTAACAGATTTCTTTTTCACCTTCCGTGTCAAGTCCAGTTCTTCCAGCCCGACCAACCATTTGTCTGTACGACAAAACATTAATAAGTGATCCGTTAAAAACTGGCGTTCGAATAATAACTCTTCTAGCAGGAAGATTGACTCCAGAAGATAACGTGGATGTAGCTGTTAACACTTTAATTGCTCCGCGTCGAAATGCGCCTTCAATAATTTCTCTTTCATCAAAAGTTAATCCTAAAATTGAAAAAAAAAACAATAAATTAATCAAACGTATTATTTCAAGACATTTTAATAACTACCTGCGTGATGAAAAGCAATACCAAGACCTACAGTTTTTGCTAATACCGAATCTAACCCGGCTGCGCTCTTTCGAAGATGATCAAGAACATCATTTATTGCTTCAGGATTTAAATTTTTCCTTAAAGAATCGCGAAGATGAGACAAACCTAAAAGTCCAAACTTGTCAAGCATATTTTAAAACTAACCCTGTACAGTATTAAAATATTACCGTGCTTATTTTGACTACTGAGTTTATGTTCACGACCTAATTCGTTCACACTTCGAGCAATTGATTCTGCTAGACGCTCACACCACGCTTTCGTTGGGCAAAATATAAGAACTCCGTGATTTGATGCGATACTTTCAATACATAATTGCATAACATGATCAGTGTCTCCTTCGACACAAGAAGGTTGAAAAGTTTGCAAAATTGTCATCGTTTTAGCACAGTAAATGGTATTTCCTATTTTTAACTTTTCCGACAAAGGCACAGGACGAAAATCAGTACAAAAAAGAGATGCGTCTAACCAATCAGCCAAAAGTTTAAGATTCGGTAACGTTGCACTCATTCCGATTATTTGAATTGGTTGAGGAACATTTGGGGAAGAATCACTACGCAAAAAACAATACATAAATAGAAATTTAAGTTGATAAAATAAATTTATAATCCTTACGGCTTTTCAATTGATCGTTTCTGTAAATACAACAACTTTGTTAGCAAAAGCTCCAATAAATAACCTCTGTGAGGATCACCTATCATATGCAACTCGTCCACAACCACAATACCTATACAATTATTCATTACAGCATAAATAAAAATATTATTTTTATCTTAATATTATGTTATAAGTTTATACCTAAATCTTTCAAATTGTTATCTTCAATAAGTCTGTTAACTAAGCCATTTGCCTTTTCGATAGTGCAAATAGCAATATCGACCACATCAAATCCTCCAGGTGGCACTTGGTTACCCATGAAACCTTCAACTCGGATATTTGAATTTTGAAACAATTTCTAAATAAATAAATCTTTTTATTTGTTCTAAAATTACAAAAACGCAAACGCTTACTTGTAAACTATAGACTTTTTCTCTCGTAACCGACACAAATGGTAAAATCATTATTGCTTTCTTTTTCTGTTCTACGACACATTTTAACATCAATATTTCAGCTACTAGAGTTTTTCCAGCACTCGTTGGAGCCGAGTAAACTAAATTTCCTCGATTTAATACCTGGTCAAGCATTAAACAATCGGCTTGCCATTTATACATATTTGTAATGCCACATTTTTCATATTGCTGCAATACTAGAATCGGCAAACTAAGCGACGATAACGGTATTGATTCAATTTTAGATATTTTCCTTTTATCCCCATCAAAAGTATTTTCCATTTTTTTACTGAACTTATTTGTGACTGGTGAAGAATTTGACTTATGCTGTGAAATTAGAGGATTTCGTTTAGATTCAACTGAAACATGCTTTTCCAATTCCGTAGCTGCTTTAAGAAAATCGTCATCGTCATTTGCGAACGAGGTATTGCCGTAATCAACTCGTTCTTTTAAATGCAATCTGTTCTATAATTAAATTAATTCAAAATAACGTTAAAATCAATATCCGCGCCTTATTCTAATTCAACAAAAATCATCTAAATTTCACCTGAGATACATTCTGGTTCTTCTGGCAACTTACAGTTGCATTTGATCTTTTTTGTTGCCGCCATTGGTCGTTTAATTTTTTCATTATCAGTTTCCAATTATAAATTTAATTACAAAAAATCAAATTGCATTATCACCAGTCACTTATCGACATGTTTCAAGTTGGTAATTTGAACGGCATTGATCAATCAACACACAAATCAATTTTGAAATCGTTAAGATTTACAATTGAATCTCTAAAGATTTACAAATTTTAAAAATTGCCGTTCATAAACTACGTAATTTGGCGAATAATTTAAAAACCTGAATTGCTTTCCTTTTTTTCAATAAAAAATTTATTATATTAATTAATTATAAATTTAATATGACTAATTACATATTTACAATATCATTATCTAACATAGATGATCGTTGGTGATTTTTAATTGTAGTTTGAATCCAATTAACGTTGACTGACACACTATCGTACAAACGCGGTTGCTTCGCCAATCCGCAACCAATCCTCCAATTGACCACACCTGTTAAAAACCAAGTTCCGTTATCCTCACAAAGGAGCGGGCCCCCTGATTGATCTTCTCCCTAAATTATTCCCAAACAAACTTATTATTTTTAAACAAAACATGCGTTATATTAAGACTAAACAACCTGGCAATCGTTTAAAACTCCAGATGGTTCAGCGGTGCAAAACACATGCAATTTCCCCACTGGCCATCTCCACAAACATTCCTCCGTTTCTGTTATAGATACCACAACTTGGCGCAATTGATTTTCTATTTAAAAATATAAAAATGAGTACTCAATTTTTTTCTATATAATATATAAAATAACAATTTAGAAATTAATCACTTGGTAAATCCCAGCCCAAAGTAACGCAGCGTTTTCCGGTCGCAAACTGATTGTTCAAAGTTGGCAAACAAACGGGTCTAACAAAATCAGTCAGTTGCACCGGACGATCCAACTTCACGAGAACGATATCGCTTCCTTTAACGGGCGAATGCATTCGACCAACGATTCTTCGCAACTGTTGAAACGGAGCCGAAGATTCCAACCTAACAATCCCAATTCGAGCAGACCATTGTCGGCTAAGAACACTTTTACCAAAACAAAACAACCGCATTTTAATTAACATATTTTTGAAGCAAAAATTAAATGTACCCTTGAAAGCAAGCTGATGATGTTAAAATCCATTGGTCGGCCACTAAAGTACCATCGCATACGTGAATGTCGGCTGAAAATAAGGCGGCGTGCCAGGGCCAATCGCCATGATCAACTAGAGCCGCGTGCTTCGATGAATCTAAAAACCTAACCATATGCTCCGGTGTTCGTGATGGACGTTGGCCACATGCTAAAAAAAAATCGGGGATATATATTTCTGTGTAAATTTATAATTATTTTCGATCAAGCGAAACAAAATTCAAGAATGAATTAAAATTACCGAAATTTGAGCAACTGACATGAATTACTTGTTTAGATTTACATGGTGCTTCTAGGAACCTAACATCATAATTAATAAATTATTTAATTATTACATTTTGTAATAAATGTCAAACATAGTTTAGAACTTACGTCACTCGCCAAGATAAAGGATTTAAAATATGAAAATAAGGCCCCATTTCATCAACATCATATTTTGTAGTAGAAGATTTTAATTTCCTATAGCAAAAAGCGTCGCATTATTTTTTTTAATTCAAGTCGCAAAATCTTGAGAATTAAAATAGTTACTTGTAATTCAGAAGTTCGCAAGCAGATTCGCCGACATTTTTTAAGACGACTTCTCTCCTATCTTTGGAGATAGATTTGAGAAGAGTGTCGGCGCATATTTTTCCCATCGCACCCTTATCGTTTAAAAATACGAAACCTTCGTCCAGATAAGGGTGAGCGTGTTTAGCTTCCGGTCCATTATTTGCCAATGCAACTAAAAATAAATTTAAAAAAATTATTTTTCTTTTTTTTTAAGGTTAAATTTAAATATTTTTTTTATTTTAGAATTTACGGCAGTTTCGTTCATCAGCTTCATTAGGACAATCGGGTTTTCCATCGCAACGTAAACTTTTGTCGATGCATTTTCTACCACCGCATAAAAATTGTCCGGGAGTGCACCAACCTCCAAGAGTTACGCTTAAATTAGTAATAAATAAATTTTTAAAATTTACGTGGGAACCTACTGCATCTGGTTTCGTCGGACATATCGTGACAGTCGACTATTCCATCGCAAACTAAATAATTTTGTCCTTTCGAGCGTAATTCGTGGATGCATTCTAACAACAAGATTATATAATATTATTTGAAATACCATTTCAATTTTTAATACTCGCTTAAAAACAATGTCCTACCAGGTTTTGAAACGCATTTAGCTTCGTGTTTTTCCGGTAAAATATTACATGATAAACTAAGATATAATTCGGGAGGAAGAAGATAGCGGCACTTTTCGAGAAAATCTACAAAAGTTAATTTAAAAATAAAAAAGTTTTTTTTTTTCAATAAAAAGTGACTAACTTTCGCAAAAATATCTGCACGGTAAAACTGGTTTTCCTTTATCGCATCCGGGTTGGAGCAATTGACAAACAAAGTAGTGAGCGTATTCAAAGCACCCGGATTCCAAAACACTTCTATATTATTGTTTTTTAAAAACAAATTTAATAATTTAAAAAAAAAAAAAAAAATAGCCGCTGAAATTAATTTAACTTACTGAATAAAATCGAATGCCGGAACGACATTTATTCCTGTAGCGGATAATACAGATGATATTGACGGAATTCCCGTCAAATTTTTATCGATGTTAGCGCAAAGATCCAGTTCCGGAGGTACGCATTGACGATCTGGACTTAGCAGAGGCAAAAAGGGCAGCAAGGTGGAAGCGATGGTTTCCGAATTGGGAATTTGCGGTAAGACAAATTCCGAATTTTGTCTTTCGATTACATTTTTGCCACCTATCGGGTTTTCAGTCTCTTCGGTAGACGATTTCACATTATTGTCAAACTCAGCGGTTCTTAAAAGTTTACTTCTCGTTGTTGTCACACTTCTGGATTCCG
>JAQGAY010001536.1:0-13866 GCA_034698085.1 Polydesmus angustus
AAAAAAAAAAGCGCGTGTTCGAAAATTAAGGCGATTAACTTCCGGTGACGTTTGGCTGCGGCAGATGTCACTTCCATCAGCCATCATTAATAATAATAATAACAGTGGCACGCAAACCGTGTGTTACGGTGTTACGCTCCAACACATTCACCGTTCATCCAGCCAGCACAAAGGTGAAGAGGGATAGAGGCAGTGGGGGAGGGGGATAAGAGAGATGGAGAGTGAGGGAAATAAGGGAAAAGAGAGAGGATGATAGTTGAGGATGCAATATATAAAAATGTAAAGAGAGAGAAAGAGAGACACGCGAGCTCCATCACTCACTTCCACTCTCACCCCCATTGCCTTATCTCCCAAAAAAAAAAAAAAATACAACGTTTGACTAACTGACCGAAACGCAAACTCCATATATTCAGTCGATAGCTAATTGGTCGTACCTCGCACTCAACCCCGAACAAGCAATAATTAACCAAAACAACGCGGAAAAAATTATTTAATTAAACATGCATATTTCATTTTTTAAAAATAAACAAATATGAGTAGTTCAAGACTTATGACAGTCGAGGGTTGCGCTTGAGAAAGTGCAGAACTTCGCCATTGACCATTACCAATACAGTAGTGTCGTCTCAAAAGCACGATGTGTGTTTTCCAATTGGGTAACTCTTATAATACATACCCAATATCAGAAAACATTTTTCACGTAAACAATTTTTTTCTAAAAATATTTTTTAAAATAAACTTTCGCTTCATTTATTCAAAAAATAATTTTTTTTTAATAAAAAATTCAGTAGCTTAAAAAGGTTTCGCTTCAATTAATTTGTTCGGTAAATATTGATTCTCTGTATTCCGAAGCATCGAACATTTTAATGAAGCTCAATTTACTTCATCTTATATCACTCTTTAAAATAACAAAAACGACAAAAAAGAAATATTATGGGAGAAGACTAAAAAAAAATTGATGCGAGGGAAGACGAAAAAAAAAAAAAAATTAAAAGTAAAAGTAAAAGTAAATAAAAATAGTTGATGTCAATGTAGAAGAAGAGGAAGAAGACAGCAGCATTTTGTTTTTGCTCTTCCTTTGCTAAAACTACGTGTCTGCCCCCTAGCGGTCAAACTAATTTCTTCCCTTCATTTTCTCTTTACCTCCATCCACACTTGAAGAAGCAATCGATGGATCCTCTTCTACATCTTAAGAAATGAGAAAGGAGAAAAAAAAAATGGAAGAGAAGACGAGCAAAAAAACAAATCGGAGGAAAAAGCATTACAAGTAAGAATCCCACTAGACATCGCTGTTTAACACTCTCGTAACCCGTTTCAAAATGGCTACCGTTCACCCGAAACTCGTCTCTGCCAGCCTATACGCATTAAAAATGATGCCCGCTTACTAGCTTACGGGCTCACGTTGAACGCAACTTTTTTTTAAAAAAAAAAAGTATCGAAGAGATCGAAAGGTGGGATAAAAGTAGAGTACTTATTAAGATAAGGTTAGGCCAGACCCGACTAGGCTAAAGCTATAGGTAGGTGGAGCGGCGCAAGTGGCGCTTTGTGGTCGCTTAAAAATCGTTAAGAAAAAGTTGCAGATGGAGATAGACGAAAGAACACGGCAACAGAAAAAAAAAACCCACCGAAAGAAAAATAATGAGAGCGAGCTTAATGCGACTCGTTTGAATAACCGGAAATTATTATAACGCCAAACTTTATTATTTATTTCATTAATTTCAGCTTTCGCTTATTAATCATTCTTTCTTAAGAAGTGCTTTTCCAATTTACTATTTAAAAAAAAAACAACTGAGAAACATTTAAATTCCAAAACTTTCCTAATAAAAAAAAAAGTACAAAATTTTAAGAAGAGAGAAAAGAGACAGGAAAAAAGCAGTAGCAGCGACACTAACGTCAAATAAAAAAAAATAGCTTCCACTCATAAACGATGAATTTTCGTCGCCATTATGTCGTAATTCAATAAGATGTCGGCTGCGATAAAAAGTGCCATCTACATTCCCTCATAACAATTAGCTTCTCCATCGATTTTTTTTTTCTTTCTCTCTCTCTCTCGCTCATTTTTTTCGAAGCTCAAAGTTTTTTTTTAAAAGCTTTTCGATAATAAAAGTTGTCGCAACGTTTTAAACCAAAACTATACACGGTTAAATAGAAAGAGAGAAAAAAAGCACTTTGTAAGACTTAACAAAATAGGTACATTACAAGAGAGCCTAGTGACGTCACTCTCACGCCTCACTCACTCTTTTGCGTTGCTCCAGCCCATTTAAATTTAAAATGAGCGTTTGCATAAGATGAGTGGATGAAAAAGAATTCATTGGTTCCATAAAAAATAAAAATAAACCACCTCACCGCACCGTGAAAAACCCCGATTTTACGTTTTTCGCCCACATCATTCGCGCTTTAAAATGTAAATCGCGCGCCTTATCCACACGTAAATCAATAGATAAATTGGAAGAAAAAAAAATCTGGCGATTGTTAAATAAGTAGACTTGAATGACGTGTCGAGTGACATTCGACGGAATAAGTCGAGTCAAGCACGTAACACGCGCAACTCCAACTTAACACGCCATCTTCAAGTGGTTAAAAAGTTTTTAAATTGACAGTTAAAAATACAACATACACCGTAGTAGAGCACCCATAATAAATCCGATTTCCACATACAGTACACTAACAATCTAACATTCTTTTCTGAGTTTTCTCTAACATGTACAGTTAAACCTAGGTAAAACAGAGCCCCGCATAAAAAACCTGTATAAACGAGAATGAACTTAACAAAAGCAAAGCAACAAAAAACCTGTTTAACGAGGAAACAAGAGCAATTTTAGCTTCAATATTTTTTAAACCTGAAAACATTTTTGGGTTCCGTTTTACACAGGTTTTACTACATGTTAGATGTTTTAAATATATTTTTTTTTTAAAAAAAAGAAACGAATCATATCAATACATTTTCCCCACCCACACGTGATCCTCAAGAGAGCTCTCTACTACGCGCTACAAAAAACTCTCACAGAATAATAATACAGTACTAAAAAAAAAAATTCCTCTTGAATAATAAAAAGTTCTCACTTAGTTAATCATAATAATGGCAGTGAAAAGGAACCCAGAGAATGAACCACCCATGAGAATCGTATAAGATTCTTAATATACATTGCGCACATGATTGAAATGAAACACATGTTTTTCGTTCTTTCCGCGCACAACTAAACGGCTGCCCTGGTGCTAGAGAAAAGGGGAAAAAATTTTATTCGCGTTCCGTTCAAAAATATACACAACATTGATTACGTTCAAACTTTTTAACGTATCGAGTTACGTGGAACGAAGCACTGGTATTTAAAAAAAAAAAATACAGTAATAATAATAATAATCGAGTGTGAAGTGTTATTCCCGCAGCCGCCAGACGTTGCTCGTCAATTAAGACAGATAACCTACTCTTAACCCGAACTAAACCTACTGTATACCCATTGTCAAACTAGTCTTTTAGACCTTTAATTAAGAACTTGATACATGCGACAAATTAACGCCAACGTCGTAGACACGTCTAATAATTCACCTAATAAATGAGAGAAACATGAAACGGAGGAAGGAAAAAAAAAAACTAGAATTTATGGATCAGACAATTATTATTAAAACGCGTCTCATATACTGGAGTAACTAGGTAATAAAAAAATATTTCTTCATTTCCGAACGACCCTCGTGTCTCGCTCGCTCTTTTAGAATTGCATTACAACGACTACTACAATCAACAAACCCAAAAATAAAATACTACAGTGTTAAAAGCCTGATTTTTAAGCCATAAAACACATCCAAAAATATATATAAAAAATAAATAAATATTCTCTAACAAAAACATAAAAAGTAATAATTTTTTCTCGGGATATAAAACGAAAAAGAACATTGGAGAAAAACAAAAAAATAATTTTTTTTTTGTTTATTAAAAACGCTCCCCGCCGAGTACGCCATCTATGGTAAACAGCCATCTGTTTTTAACGTTAAAATATGGCCGCCCGTCATCGTGTCCGCCGCCGCCGCCATCACAACAACAGCCGGTCACAACATACCGCGCATGCGTACACTCCATCATCTTGTAAATATAGAGAAAATGGAAGGGAGAGAAAAAAACAGGTCATGTGACTCCATCTTTTTATTACGTACGGATATTATACACACACACCAACCTAGAGCGGAATTGTAGCAAAAAAAAAGAGCGAGGGAGAATTCTTTTCAAAACTCGAAATTAAAATAGTTAAAAAGAAAAATACTAATAATAAAATAATAAAAAAAATAAAGTTGAGAAAAGAAAACGCGTCGACAATAAACGACCAACCTTCGACCATAAATAAATCCAGGCCCCCATAAAAGAGAGAGAGAGAAAGAAAAACGGGTTAGTTGGAAATTAGCCGATAGAGGGAGCTAGGCGAGATATAATTTACGGGTTAAGAGCGCGCCATTGAAATGCGTTTGTCGACACTAAAAAAAAAAAAAAAAGATATTTGGAGCTAGATGGCGCTTGATCGAGGCCAAATAGTGGTCAACAAATCACAGGTTGTTTTAATGAGAATTAAAAATCTTTTCGGTCGTAATGGCGCCCCATCCTTTTACACTCCAACGACGTATGGAAGGCTCTTTCTCCTCGATAATCTAATTTAAACCGCAGCCGGGGCTCTCGCACTTTTAACACGTTCAACTCGTAAAATTCAAATCTGAAGACGAAGAAGCAGAAGCTATAAAATAATCTCCGGCCTTTTACGATAGCCGCGCGATATAAATCGCCACTGACGTCACCGCTGCGGCTTTTTCGATTACCCGAAATAAAAATATTTAAAAAAAAAATCGAATCGGAGAATTAAAATAGAATTTCAAAAAAACTAAAACAATCCCTCGATTGATTTTCATCGGTGAGTGGGGATAGTAAGAAATTAAAATTCCCCGAATCCATCTCGGGAGAAAAAAAAGAGATATATGACGTCATCGATGACGAGAGCAACAGCAGCAGACGATAATAATCTCCCCTGCCCACCCATCATCATTACCGCGCACCTGAGATGAAAAAAAAAACATAGAATAGAAATGAATGAGTTCGATCGAAAGCAGGAAATATCTATCTCTTTTAATCAGAGCACAGCGGCGCATGCGTCATTTCGATTCGGCTGCAATTATTATTATTTTTTCGATCTTTAATTGGCAATTGTTTCCGGTCAGATAAACTTACGGTCGACGATCGAGTTCAACAAAAAAAAATTATACAGAATTAAAACTACAGTACATGTATATATATTTTTTCTTTGTATTGTAATAAAAAAAAAATTCTCTTTTATTTATTATATTTATTTTTGTTCCTGTTTGTTGCGGTCATCCGGCACCACCGTAGAGAGAAGGAGAGAGAAAAGTTGCGTCCGAGCAACTTTCACACGGATTTTCGGACCAGAAAAACAACTAAAAAATTACGTCACGCACGAATAAATTCGTAAGAGGCATAAATTTTTTCTTTTTTAAAAAAACTCGAATCCTTTTTTTTTATGCAAAAATACATAAATGAGAGAAGAAGAAAATTTCTAATGACAATTTATTCCAGCGAGTTGAAACAAATTTGCGGAAAAAAAAAACCTAGAAGAGATTTTCCTTTTCGCTTTTCTCTACTCACCCCACACACAACGCATTAAAAAAATAACTTTTTCTCCGAAAAGGAAAAAAAAATCAAAATAATTTCATTAGACAGGTGAATGGAGTTATGACACGACCAATTAAATTCTTCGGAAAAAGAGCTTCGGCTCTCATTTCCGGCGATGATAGGTCGAAACGGAGCATTAAGGTAAAAGACATTCGTTTTTCCACTGACTAATCGATAGATATATTTCTAAGAAATTCCATCATCATCATCATCTAACCCCCACCCAACAACCATCGCCCGAATAAATCCCTCTTCGTTCTTATCTATTGAAAAGATATTCGAGAAATTATTCACCGTCCCCGAATTCTTAATTCCATTTTCAGTCCAATTCGAACGATGAGAGAGATATAGAAGGCAGAGAGAGGGAAAAAATACGAGCAAGGGAAGAAAAAAAAATAGTAGTAGACGTTTTCATTTATTACAGCAAATAAAACTTAATCTTCAACTCCATCTTCGAAAAGAAAAAATAAATTCTGCTTCTTATTTTAGTCATCCTACTCCGACATTATCATCACGCGCATGCGCCTTCAAACTCAACAGCGTACGCGTTCAATCTGTCATCGAATATCTATTTTTTAAAAATAATAAAACGCTAACTACTTAAATTTTATAAATTTTCAAAAAAATAAAATTTAAAACCTAGACCTGGTTTTAAATCTTAAATGCACAACAGGATTCAAAAATCAAGAAAATACGAGGACTTAAACCGAAAACTGATACTAATTAATTAAGTGACTCGACTTGAGAAAGAGAAAAAAGATTTTTTAAGTGTAAATAATAATAAAGTTCCAGCACAGCTAAATAAAAAAAAAAGACCACGTAATAATAATATTGTTATTGATATAGCGCATAAACACTCCTTCCCAACGTCAACCTGGATTAGCGTGAGAAAGTTTGAAAAGGAAAAAGTTTTTAAATGATTTCGAAATTCATATGTATGATTTTGCGCATGTACTTGAAATGTCGCCCGCCTAACGCTCAAATTGATTCCGAGAACGTTCTCAATTACGTCGTCACGGATGCTTCGACTCCGCGGATAAAATCACATAATTAAGTTGCATTAAAAATTTCGTTAATTGCGGTTCCAAGAGAGAGAACAATTACTCTTTTTTAAAAAGTAAAAAAAAAGAAAATAATAAAGATAATAGCTGAAGATGTAAATTAACGAAGAATAAAAAAAAATATATTGCTGTATGTTTGAGATTTCTTTAAAAAAAACCAAGTGTATTAAAAAGTAACGCACAAGTCTAAATTACGATTTTACGACCATTCTCGCACCTTTTCGCTCATTAGTCTGCTACAATTACCGAGTCTTCGCCCAAACAAACCCACACACACAACACTTGACCCGAGGAAATACACCGAATTTACACTCGTATAATATACATGTAATCAACATCAATTACACACGCATGCGCAATTTTTTTTTAAATAATAATAATTATTCTCCTTCAAATAAAAAATAATAATTCCAAACGCTGTATTAATTTATTAAATAAAGTGTAGATGAGAATCGAATGTAATGGATAAGGCGTAAAATTGCGAGTGTTAATTATTATCTGCGCCAAAAAAAAAAATTGACATTTTTTTTTAAAATATTTTGTATCGCAATTATAATCCGACATCTTGATAAACGAGTTTTTAATGAAGCGATTAAACGAAATTGTCATTAAGAATCATTCGCACCATTGAAATCTAGTCGAGTTAGCGCGCATCACGCATCTACGCCCGAATCACTTCAATTGACCCGTTCAAAAATCAAGATTTAAAAAAAAAAATCTTGAAAACTGATTTAAGAGAATTTCGCCAAGCATTCAACGAAATAAAAATAAATAAAAAAATAAACGTGATAATGACTTCGCTCAATTTTTTTTTCTAATCTTCATCAAAAAAAAGCAAATTAAAATAAGGCAATTTTTAATTGTTGTTTATCTTATGTCAGAAATTTTTTTCTTCAGTAATTACTACATAAATTTTTTTTAAACCTTCTTTAATAACAGTCATAACTCTGACACAGAAGAAGAAAAAGAAAATAGAAAAAAAAAAATCTCGTAAGAAAAATTAAAAAGATGGCGGCGGTTATCCCTTAAAGACATATTTTGAAGATTGCGTGCGGGATCTGTTTCCACCAATGCCGGAGCAGAACAAATCGAAGACTCGGGTGGCCCGCCCTAGCCTCCTCACCTTCTTCTTCCACTTTCTGCGCCCGGGAACCAAAGGTCAAACTGCGATTGTTAACTAACGAAAAATAATGAACACGTCCCGACTAAATAACAGAGAGCAAAATAACAAAAACAAAAAAAATAAAAGCGAGACAACTCATTTAACGACTTTCGTGTTTACAACTCTCTTATGACGTCATCAGTCCTAACATAATCACATTCAAAAAGCGACTCATTAGGCGCTGATTAACACTAACTAATGGCCAATTAAACATTCAATTTTGCACTTAATTGAGGCTTTTTTTTTACATCAAAAATGTTGGAGAAAAAAATCACCTTACTTCCGTCACTAAAAATCTCACATTTTTAAGCTTAAATTAATAATAAAAAAAAAAACTGATCTATCATCAAAAACATATCGTCACCGGGATGAAGCGTTTCCACGTCGGATGAATGCGCTCGACTAATCCAAGCATGCATTTAGCGTGCTAATTCGAATAGCGTAACGTAATTTCACGCTTTTACGTTACGCAACAAAACCGAATATTAAGATAGAAGAAAAAAACTCAGAAAAGAAACATAACCAAAAAAAAAAAATAAAAAAAGTGCGTCGACTAAAAACTATTCTTTCTACAGCGATCGATTCGTTCGGAGCCGAGGTCCAAGTCCGGGTGAGTAAAAGATGAAAGGGGGTTCAAAAAATAAACGATCAAAGTCACCTAAACACCCCTCCCCATACTCTGTCAACTGAATCGAACAAACCAACTACAGATGATATAAACACACAGAAATAAAATATGTGCAAAAAATATATACCGGTATACCTTAACTCAACGTAAATTTTTTTTTATCTTATATTTTTTTTTTCAAAAAGAAAATACAAAAAAAAAACCGTCAACTTTACTTATGTAAATATAAGTCTACATAAGAGTACTTCATCATGTTCGGTGGGGGGTGAGGAGTGAATTTGATTGGAGATGGCATCCGTCTAAAATGTCGTTCTTCATGCAAATACATCTGCCATCTTTCAAAATAAGCAAATTCACCAAAACAAAAATAAACGAGCGAGGAGGCGTAATGGGGTGGCAGTGGTGGTGGGGAAATAAATACAAACAAAAATTGGAAGAAGAAAAAAAAATTCACCCTAATATTTAACCATTACGTTTATATCTCTTTCGGTGATTAAAATCGACATTACGCATGCGCAAGTCGACGCAACTTCATCAAATATAAATAAAAAATAAACAACGATTTTCCATCATTTTCTCCAAGAATTAATTTAATTTTACCCTCATCCAAGAAAATAGGTAAATATTATACATGTACCTGGAATATAAAAATACTGTATATTTTTTTCCAAAATGGATATTCAAATTGAAAAATAGCGTTTAACCATTAAACTAAAAAAATTCCCTAGTAAAAAGCAGATTGGTTTCGACATCGAAAATAATCGAAGGAAGCATTACATACAATTATTAGACACTTTATAGCATACTATTCCAAACTCCGCCCACCAATCTCTCGTCACTAGCTGCGTCATCAGTCTTATTCCTATAGACGTAACGTTGTTTGCAGCTTATTCGTTCGCCCACCCGATACAAAAACGACGACCTTAATGGACACTAATTGCCCCTCGGTGGACCACGGGTGCATTCAACTTCACCTCTTATTTCAGGTTTTTGTCTGAGAGGGTGGTGGTAGGGTAGCGGAGGCAGGCGAGAATCGCGAGTGGAAGAACAACAGGTAGCAGCCGAGAGAAAGATTGAATGACGAAATGTATACAAGGAGCTTCCATCAACTTAATAACGTGACTACCTTTGCCATGCCAAAGCAAAAAAATATAAAAAAAGGCCATCGAAGAAGAAGCTGGGAGCGCTTCAGCTGCCAGCTAATTCGGGCTGTCAAACCCAATGCTGCAGCTCCATCTGACTCTTACTCCCGCTGTCTGCCTTCAAAACTACTACCATCACCACAACAAACCCCTTCCCCCAATAAAATTATTACCCCCCCCCCCTCATTCTTACCTACCTACCTGTCTACCCCCACTTCGCATACCACCGATACTTGAGCTACTATTTTTATCAACTAATGAGGCGGCCATTTTTACACGTCGGCTTCGTTTTAATGGAGTTCCGAGAAATCAAATCTTACTCCGAGGCACGGTAAAAAAAATTAAAAAAAAATTCAACTCGCCTGCGTTTACTTCTTATCTGCATTATTACTCCGAACTTGATGTGTATAAATAGCTTTAATCATTTCAAAACCTTAAAAATTCTGAATAATTTTAGCTGATAAATCAAAGCGAGACTTTTCTATTGAAAATAAATTATCTTTCTATTACAAGTTGCTACTATATTTAACAACAACTAATAATTTGGCCTATAACAGCCTTAACAGGTCTTATTTAAATCCTAAATTCAACGTAGTTTTTACAATTTACTCGAAACCATTAAAAAAAAAACACTTGCGGAGAAAACCTAAAGCATTAAAACAAAATTTTAATCTTGTTTGAATCTAGTTCTAAAAATTGGTTTGATTACTAAGCCTTGCTTGAAGAAATCTAATCTGTATTGCTTAGGGGGAAAAGAAAAAAAAATTGTTGTCACTAGTGACTAGATAAAGTCACTAAATTAATCTAGATTTAGAAATCCGTTGACAATGAAATATCACCCCCACACCTAACCAGCGTAAAAATGCATCCGCAACCTCGACTCGCAAAAATAATAAGGAAAAAAAAAAAAAAAGCGTCAAAATTAGACATCAAAGTAGAGTGTCATTCGTTCCCATTATCTTCTGCTCCGCTCTCGCCTCATTAATCAATCCTATCTCCAACTCATCTGATTATTTCTCTATATCCCGCACCATCTTCGCTAAAAGAATACCACCACCAAAACTCCTAAGAAAAATAAAGCGATAAGTTTAGAAGGCGTGTCCCCCCTCCCAATATCAAACAAAAAAAATCCCTAAATCTTTAAGATTATTTTTTTTTTCATTCTCACATCCAACACAACGTTGTCAAATAGGAAAACGAGTGGCAGCCTATCAGACACATGTTTAACTCCTTACCCAGTGTTGCTGCTACCACTATTACTGTTGATATTCGCCGCTTATCTCCCAACCACTCGTTACACGACTTTTTACACCCGCCATCTTTATCACTAGCAAACACCAATTACTCTTTAATTTGAATCCGCCTTGCAAAGATACTCACTCACTCCTCCACTCTCTCATCGCCGCCATTAACGCTTGCAAGAGATGCGAGAGAGGAGAAAGATGAGGGTGAGGGAATAATCGCTAAAAATGATAGAAAAAGAAATAAAAAGTTTGGTGAGAGGATAAATAGAGAAGACGAAGAAGAAGAAAAAAAGTCCTTCTCCCATCGTTCCGGCGCTATGAAATAAGATAAAAACCGCGATGAAAGAACGCCAAATTCCGATGTGCGGGCTTGCGCGTGCGTGCTATCTCGCTCGCAAAATCAATCCCAAAGACGAGATAGATGACGAGAAAGAGAGAAAGCAATCCGAGAAGAATGATTTCCATATCTTTTTCTCATCAATTCCCATTTCCCGCCAATTTAGATCTCATTTTAATCCCTACCGTAGTCCTCCATCCCACACCCGATTCCGCTCCATCACTTGACACTCCCTCCCCTTATCGTCTTACAAGATGGTCGGACGAAACGAAAGCAAACAATCATTGCGGCTAACCTTTTTCACTCGCTCTCTCTCGCTCATACAATATTTAACGAAATAGCTAGTACGGTAATCAGTAACAAAATTCTATTACGAGCATTAATTGAACCGCTGTCACCATTAACTTCTAACAAATGGTCATCAGATTCCTTCGTTGTTGTTCCGCGCTCGTGTCGTCGTCTTCTCTCTCATCGATTTAACCATTTCTCTCTTTCTTTAAAAAAAATACACAAAAGCGAATAAAAAGAAGAAAAAAAGTAAAAAAAGAAAAAGTGCGCAAAATTCAATCGATAACATTTCGCGTGTTAGCAAGAGAAAAAAAAAAAAGGTCAGACGTAGAGCGTCACGTATTTATTTTATATAAATTAATCCATCGCTTTCGCACTTAATCCCATCTCTATTTTTTCTCAAAAAGAAAAAGAAGAAAAAAAAATGAAATTATAAAAATAGAAAAAGTAAAACACGCTCGTACAATGACGCGCTTTCGCGTCAAAACTTGAAGAAAGAAATAAAAAAAAAAGTCGAAAATTAAATCAAAAATGGCGATCTCGGCGCCACCTAGCTCCCAATTAAAACGCGTGATTAAGAGAGACGAGAGTTAGAGAAGTAGTAAACAAAACAGAATTTTAGCAGAATATTACCCCCTCCAAAAAATAAAAATAAAATCAATAATTCGTGTAAAATATGAAACTACGAAGTAGGGACAATTATTGTTAACGATTGTTTATCTCGTTTCCGCTCTAATTCAATCAGATGCACAGCGTAAAACCAGCGCGCGGCATTTGCGTGTAGCAGCCAGCCAACCAGCCACCCTCAGCCCCACTCATCCTCAGAGCTTGTTCGCCACTCATTAAGCCGCATTTCGTCGAATCCTCATCATCGTCGCCGTCTAAATAACATAACAGATAACGTCGTCCATCTCTCCTCCCACACCCTCACTTCTCTTCTGTCAACATGAAAAGCCACAACAAACAACATTATTAATAATAAAAGTTGAGAGGCCGGCCTAAACGTCAGGCAATTACAAGTACTGCTGCAGTCGAGGCCCATTGTCATTAGTTTAATGCCGGAATTCCAATCCTACGTCTATATAGAGGGCGTGAGAGAGTAGAGGTAATCATCGTCGCCCCTTTTCTCCCCTTCTCCCAGTCATTCTACAAAATAAACGTTATATACGTGGACGTAAAAATTTGTTTACAACAACAACTGGTTATTAAAGAGTTATTGTACGTATAATATTTTCTTTTTTAAAAATTTTAATTGTCTCCAATTTGCGCTGTTTGTTCCCTTCTGCTGCTCTCTCTCGTTCTCTTAGACATAATCGTTCTTTTAGTTAAATTTCATCCGCTCACAATCAACTCTCTCACTCGCTCTTTTCCTCTCGCTTTCACCTTCAACGAGAAACTAGTATTCGCAGGTTGACCAAACTGGCTGCTGATTGACAGTCCCTGAACGAGCCAACGTGCGACCCGTTCACATTCTCTATTCAAAAAGAATGCAAATTTTTGCAGCAAAAGAAAAAGCAGCATCCTTCTTCCTTATAATAATTCTCATCATCCCAAGAGCGAGTACAAAATATATGCAGCGAGTTAAAGCACAAAAAGCTAAAGAATGGATGGAGAAAGATAAGGTGGTCGGTCAAACGTTGTTATGAGTCACGGGGAATCGAATCGAAAACAAGCGAAAGAGCAAATCACATTAAATCGCTGTTGTTGGCTTCGACTCACTCGGTCAAATATGTCGCTCTCACTCGCTTCTACTTCACTAATAAAAGTCGATGCAAAATGGCGGCTAATCCGTTTAAGTGTATGTAAATTTGAAGAGGTTTTTGCATCTGGGAAAAAGAAGAGCGAGAGAGAAAGAGATGTCAAGCAAAACACTCTCTCCTGCTTTCCTTGACAAAAAGAAGTGGATGTGTTATTCAAATCACACGAGGTGAAAATATGTGCGCGACTAAATTGATTTCTTTTGACAAAAATAAAGTTTGATCAGAATAAACAAAACCTTTAAATAAAATAAAAACAAGTAGCTAGCGCATCAAATGTAAATGTGTATGTGCATTAGGGCGCTGCGTCATTCTCCCCCTTCTTTTTTTCTCATCTTTTTTGCAGCTCCATCTACCGGGCTTGAGCGAATCCGGTGGTCGGAATGAAAGCGGAGAAGTAAACAATAAAATAAAAAAAAGAGAGCCCCCGACTCGCAACGGGAAACGGATGAAATTAAACCCGGTACGTAGAAAATAAACTGCGCGCATCCGTTCCACGCTTTCAACGTGCTAAATACGATTGTTGTAACCGCCCTCTCACTCTCAAACGCCAAATTTCAGCTGAAAAAACGCCCAAACCTTCCC
>JAQGAY010001537.1:0-13862 GCA_034698085.1 Polydesmus angustus
GTGGTTGCCAAAAAGCTGTTGCTTAGGTACCAAAAATGCTTCGAAAGAGGTGAAAATTACAGTGAATGGAGAAAAATAGTGTAAAAATGTAAATAAATACCCGTTTTAATTTTGTAATTATTATTTTATTTTTCCCTAATGAGGGAAACTTACTTAATAAATAGCCCTCGTACAAATTAAATACGGTAATGAAACAAGACACTATAATAGAGTTTTATTTATAAATCGATATAATCATTAAAAAAAAATTTGTTTAAAAAAAAAACATTTCTAACTTTAGGTCAATTGCATTTCAAACGTAGGACTACTTATTATATCAAGAATGGGCATTAAAGGTTATCCGTACGATATAGCCGGTCTAAACCGATACCATATAATGAAATGGGTATATTGGAGTACAGCTGATGGAATAGCTAAAGACTTTAGAAAAATGGTAATTTTCATTTCTTTTTTTAGATTACGCTGATAAATAATTTTTAAACCATTTCAAAAGTGTACCCCTGGCGTGGACTTAGAAGCCTACGGTTTACCAATTACCAACTACAACCCGGCTGCTCACGTCATTTGCATCAACGATCAATTACCATACAGTATTTTAACCGGACGAGTGGAGATGCACAGCCCAATCGAGCGATTCACATCTTCCGGAGTGTTCTTTCGAGGAAAAGATAAAGAGTACCCGTTGGATGCGGTCATCATGGCTACCGGTTTTGATAAACCAAATCTTAAATCGCTATTTCCCAACGAAGAAATATCATCTGAAGATTATGGAGTGGGCTTTTACAAAAGCGTTTTTCCGCTTCGTTTGAAATACCAAACCATCGCTTTTATTTGCGCCGGTCATTTTAATTTCAGTTTCGGTTGCATCAGCGACTTGCAAAGTCGTTGGGTCGTCGCGGTCTTTTCTCAACTAGTTTCACTTCCTTCGAAACACTCGCAAGAGAAAGAAAATAACAAAGATTTGCGAGTTCAAGGCGCCAGATCTGGTAGTAACAGACTTCCGCTCATACAAAATCTACCCATATACTGCGATCGAGTGGCAGAGTTACTCGGTGTCAAACCTAATCTTCTAAAATTGTGTTTTACGGACCCTAAACTCTTTAAAGCCTTAATGTTTGGCCCTATGGTCCCCTACCAGTATCGTCTAAATGGAATTCATTCCTGGAAAAATGCCCGAAGAACCATTCTCACCACTCTCCAACGAGTAAGAGGAGGATTTGGTTCCAGACCTGCTGCCTAGACGAACATGACTACGCACAACAATGGAAAAACAATTAAATATTTACTCATTATCATCATTAAAAGCTTTTCTCTAAAATAAGCAAATACACTTATTATACTGTAACGAATTTCTTAACTGAAAATTAGGTACAGTATAATTTTAATCAAATACATTAAATGCAGAAATGTAAGCTATCTTATACGTGTACGTAAAAATTAAGAAATACATATACTGTACTGTTAAAAATTAAAAACGTTTCAGTTTTGATATTATAACTATTGCTTTGAAATTACATGTACAGTAGTCGGAAAATTTAACATTTTACATTACTAAGCCAAAATTGTATTGGATAATAAAAGCTGTAATTATAAACATTAGTACACTTTTAATGAGTAATTATTATTGGCTAATTTCAACTAACATAACCACAGTGCCTACTTTCATTTTACAGCTCTTTCATCATCAAAATAAAATTTAGTAAACGTCAGTGAAAGCGGGAACAATAACAAACGGTAGTTTACCACTAAAGGTCGATAGATTTTGGACTTCACTCTTTCCAATCTTTTAGATAACTAAAGAATTAATGAAAATATAGTTTGTTGCCAACTATCTTTCTCATATAAGCCATAATTTAGCTTTCGCAATCCTTAACAGTTGCGCTGAATTCAACATGGCTTTCTTTGAAATGACATGGCTGTCATTTCTAGCATTCGTCATAATTTTAACATATGCATTTGCTAGCATAATTAATTATATTAAAAAACTAATTTCCATGCCGCCGGGTCCTTGGGGTTTACCATTTATTGGGTACCTTCCGTGGCTGAGTTCGAAACCTTGCGAAGATTTTATTGACATAGGAAAAAAATATGGAGGTATATTCAGCGTTAATTTAGGTGTTGAAACTGTGGTGGTTTTAAACGATTGGCAAGCGATCAAAGCTACTTTAATTGAGCAACCGAAAATTTTCAGCGGGAGACCTAGCAACATTTCCATTAAAACCTTGACAGAAAATAAAGGTCAGCTACACTTTCGACAAAATGCGATGTCGTTTTAAATCTTAATTTATACAGTAACTTAAATTATTATGTTCTCGAATCTACAGATGTTGTTTTCGGCGAAGGAGAAACATGGAAAAAGCAGAGAAGATTAACAATTCAATGTTTAAGGAATATAGGAGTTGGGAAAAAAATAATAGAAAATCACATTTTAGATCTAGTTCACGAGTTGGCAGATGAGCTAAAAAAGTCAAATAACCAAGTTCTACCTGTGAACTCGTTTTTTTTCTCGCGCTTGCTGAAGGCCAACTGGAAACTAATTGCAAGTGAGTTAAAATCGTGCAAGGTAAACGTATAAACAAACCCTCGAACTTGAATAAAAAATGTTAAAAATAGAAACTATAAAACTAAAAATAAACATTTTTTTTTTAAAAAATGTCAAGTTTACAAAAAAAATCTAAAATAGTAGTAAGTTACTCCGTATTGTTTTTTTAGAACAAACCTTCGATCAAACAAACCTAACGGAAATGGAGGACAACATTCAACAAATGTTATGCTCTTTAGCTCCTGACAAAATCTTAAATATTTTCCCCTGGCTTCGATTTCTTCCCCCCAATGGATTTGGATTTTGGAAACTGGTTAAAGTTTTAAATAATTTTAAAGCATACATAAAAACATCAATAGGAAATCAAATGTCACAATGGCTCGAAGGTTCCGAAAATACATTCGTAGATTTCTATATAACTGAAATAAAAAGAAAACAAGCTGAAACATCAGCTGTCGAACCTCCATTTACGGGTAAAACGTTCTTTAAAAAAACTTGCACTCAAAAAAATTAATAAAGTTTAATTTCAGTTGAACATTTGATTGGAACTGTGACCGACATCTTTTTAGCAGGAATAGACACTACTAACACCACTTTACAGTGGAGTTTTCTTTACTTAGCTTACTACCCAGAAGTACAACGGAAAGCGCAATTACAACTGGATCAAGTTGTGGGGCGTGATCGAATGCCAAATTTAAATGATTTCTCCAATCTACCGTATATAGACGCTTTAATAATGGAAATTCATCGACACGCCAGCATTGTTCCCTTATCTTTACCCCACACCACTACAGGCCCAGCCAAAGTTTCAAGGTATACCATTCCTAAAGGCACAACATGCCTGCCAAACATATACGCCATTCACAGAGATCCGAATTTATTTGAATTCCCGGAAAAGTTCCAGCCAGAAAGGTTTATTAACGAAAACAATAAAGCGCTGGCACCGCGTTATTTAATGCCATTTTCAGTGGGTAAGGCTTTTCAAATTTTCTCTCAAAATCTATCGACTGAAATATTAATTTCTCTTTGGGAATATAACAGGTTCGCGACAATGTTTAGGAAAAGATTTGGCAAACATGCAGCTTCGATTAATTATTTCCAGTCTCTTACATTTGTTCACATTTTCGTTGCCCCCAAACCAGCCCAAACCATCTTTAGAACCGGTACCCCGCACTCACGAACCAAGCAAGTATTCCTTACTCATTCAAATGAGAGATAACTTTACTTAATAAGATTAACTCACTTTACAATAAATAAATATCTGAGAGTAATTCTTCTATGTACAAACATCCCAAGAATAAAAAAATAAAATAATTCTGACTTACATTTAATGTTGTAAAATCACATTGATCATTCCGTCTTCTTGCTGGAATTATAAAGATTTTCCTTTCAAGACTGTTACACTGGTTTCAACAGGTTGCTTGAAGCCGATTCTTGGATCACCATCACAAAACCGATTAAAACTGATTTACTTTACTTCACTTTGAAAATCGTCAAACGCGGATCAACGACGCCTATCCGAAATTTTTATGGGATTAAAGGTTACTTAAATGCATTTGTTTAAAATTAATTAACTTTATAAAAATGCCAGCCGAATTATTTATAACTCCACCATAATTCGTAAGATATTATGTGGTACTGCTCCTCGAATAACGAAATGCAACTTTTTTATTGCTTGGAGGCACTACGAAAACTTTTCTAAGGGAAATAATTTCTTTAAAGCCGCACTTCATTCGATTATGATTTGCGCACCAAAAACATAATTAAATCAAGCAATCAGTAATATTATGTATTAAAAGACGTAAATTTTATTAACTTACTTTGGAGAATTAAATAAAAATTTTGAACTGTAAAGCACTTTTAATAGTTTTCGTAATGCGTCAACCTAATAAGAGTAAATTTAATTTTTAGATTTTAAAGTTGTGGTATTATGTTGTATATTGTACTTGCCTATATAGATTAACTACGCCTCTTTCTGTTCCAACAGCAAGATATCCGCTAGAAGGCGAAAATTCCAGGACGGATACGCAATGTAATTCGTACCAAGGAAGAGGAAAATTGGTAAATGTAGTAAAGTCAGATGTATGAGCCTAAAATAAATGCCCATAATTAGATTTACAGTACGTCAATATTAAAACAAATTTAAAATAAATACATTACCAATCGTAAAGAATTCATTTTTCTTTTCGAAGCAAAAGCTAAAACTTCTGAAGTTGAATTAAATGTCAAACTGGAAACCTCGGTAGTTAGATTAAAAATAGATTTTTGAGGTTGGGGTTCTTTCACAGTATATAACGAAGTCGCGTCATAGATATTAACCACACCGGAGTCCGATCCAACTGCGAACAAACTTTGATCTGAAGAAATGGCTGCCTTACCTCCACTTATACGTCCTTCGTCTACAAATTGATTGATACAACTTCGAGTAGTCATGTCCCAAACGTAAATCATTCCTCCCTCTAAATTAACAATGTTTAGCAATTAATAAAAGAATATATACAGTATTTATATGCGATATATTTACCTGTTACGCAATACATGGTTTCTCCAGTCAAGTTAAATTGTACGTCGTTAATTTTATGGTTCATTTTTAAAGTGTGTAGCCATTCGCACGTCTAAAAATATTTACAGTACCCGGTTGTAAATTTTTTAGTCTTAAGAGTATTACGAAATTCATATAGATTGGCTCACCTTGGCGGAAATAAGTTGTAAATAACCGTTACAACAGACGGCCACGAAATATTTACCATCAGGAGAAACTCTCAAAAACCTTACCTCCTTATTGCTTAAATCTAAACAAAAATAATGTTGAGTACGAAGTATGATAAAGCACGGTAAAAAAAATATTTCGTTTACCACTGCGAAGATAAAATGTATTCGTTTTCCCCGATATTAAATCATGCAAAAGTATGTGTTTTCTCTTCGTAGCTGCTGCAACCACCTTCGATCCATCCTTTGTAAAATGAGCACTTGCTAGTTCGGAATTATCAAAATTTACTGTTTGAACAACGTTATTTGCTTCTCCATCTACCTAAATATTTGTAGAAATTAAAGGCATGAAAAATTTTTGTGAAAAAAAAATCAAAAAACTTACTCGACAAAAAACAACTTTCTCCCTCTTTCCCGCAATTAGTGCCAAATGCAATTGAGGATGAAATTCAATATTGACAATTGGACCCTAAAATATTTAATTAAATCGTAAGTAATGGTAGCAAATTAAATAATTAAAAAAATTACCAATCGCAAGTTTTTCTGAATCAAATTGTTGCATACAAACACTTCGACAGCATTTGAAGGCAAATGCTTGGTTTTCCTAATATTAGTACTCACAGTCCTTATCAAATCCGTGGATTCATTATCTTCGTCTTAAATATTTGTGTTTATTTTATTAGTTGAAAAAATTAACCTAGACAGTAACAAGAAAGTGAAACAGTACCTGATTCTGGATCTAATTTGGCCCAAGAAGGAGTCCCATATATTTTTTTAAACCTATCATTTTTATAAATGATGTAAGTAGCAATCTTTAACAAATATTTATTAAGAAAACTTACTTATTTTCTAAAAATTGTTTCTTAGTTTCTCCGGTTTGTTTAATTCTATATTAGATCCACAAAAAAACATTGTACAGTTATTCGTATAACAGACACAAATTAAAAAAGTTACATACATTTCATTGTCGTCTTCGTCTTCCCATAACGGTTTGAGTTTTTTAGAATTTGATTTTGTAGGAGACGCATCATCACTATCCGAATCATTTTCGTCTGTATTAACTTTTTCTTCTTCGTCGTCTTCACTTTCATCTTTCCCGAACACGTTTTCTACATTTCCAAATACTAACTTTTCCAATACTAATTCGTCTTCCGTCTTCGCTTTTTTAACTCTATATTTCCTCTTAAAACCTTGATTACGGGTTGAACTCTTCATTGCTAATTTTAAAATTTAACACTTTACGAGCGGTAAAAAACACAGTTGTTTCGACAAAACAACTTTAATCAGCTAGATTGAATAACGCGAAACACATGTCCACGCAGCCGCCATTTTCAAAGACCAAAATCTACACGTCACAGCGCTGCGTTTGAAAATCATTAAAAAAAATTGTAAAATGATTTCTAAATCACTAATTAAATTCTAATCAATTTTTTAACTTCAAAATTTATTTAAAATAATAAAAATTGCATTGAAGACAGTTTAATTTTTAAAAAATATTTTTTTAAAAATTTCTGCGCATACATGCTCATCTTGCAGCAGTGTTTTAACCGCGAAATTTAAATACAGGTAATTAGTTAAAATAATGTATTAAACCTTTGAAAAATATTAAAAATATTTTCATTTTGGTTGAATTAAACTAACATTATTTACAAATAGAGCTCCAATTACATGTACCGTGAATCACCACAAAAAAAGTATTAAAAGCAATTCATTAAATTAATATTTACAAACCATAATTAAAAAATTTAATTGGGAGTAGTATACCGAATGCCAAGTTGTATCAATGATTTAAAATTTAGCTCCGCCTTAAAAGTCTAGTTTATTTCCATCACTAATATAAACAGTGCCAATTAAAATTAAATCGTAAAATGAGACTGGGCGTAAAATAAAAAGTTAATAACGAATAATAATTGTATCCCAAGTTCCTAAAATAATATCATTTGGCTTTCCAACTTTAAACTAACAATTAATACAGAATATTTGGTAATGTATTGCTTTATTTAGGAATAATGCTATTTATTTTAACTTTGCGATTGTTTAAAAGTATGTAGGTTATATAATTAATTATTAAACTTGCAGAAAACAAATTTAAGATGGAAAAAATCAAATTAAATTAACGTTCTTATCTAATTAAAATAATTTTTTTAACTGCCAGATAAAAATAGATAATTATCTTCGGTTTTATTAAGAAGACGTCTTAATAATTATTATTATTATACTGCATTTCAGTATTTATTTAATAACACTACCAAATACAGTAATTCAATAGTCAGTTTGAATTCTTGAAGAAAAAGCAAGGATTGTGTTTGACATTTTAATCAAATTAATTTATTTTTAGCTTGTTTATTTCCTTCAAGTCCTCAATATTATGCGCCATCGTCAATAAAAAATGCTGCCAGCATTAGGTAAATTGTAGATTATATAATTATTACTTAAATAATGATTAAATTTAACTATTGTAGCCTTTTGCACCGTTACTTTACTTGGCGGAGTATTAGGAGTGGTATTGTTGCCCTACATAGTTTCGCATTGCATATCGTGTTTGGGATTCCAAAAAGAAAAAAGTGAAAAAGTCCACCTTATCACTTATCATTCGGTTCCAACAGAAGAAAAACCATCCGACGTTACCATCACGCAAACTAATATCGAATCTCCCCCACCTGAAAGTTTAACTACTAAAAGACTAAACGTTGACGTTTGTATAATGATCTCGTGTGGAATATTCGGAACCGGACTCGGCGCAATAGTGTCCGTTGCCTTATAAAATATCTTATTTATTGGAGTCTGAATCGTACTTTTTACATCGTTTGAACATCTCTGCGAAAGATATGCATCTGAAAATTAAAACTTTTACGATTTTTTATCCATGGCATAGCCTACTGTAGACAGCAGCACGCGAGAACTCCGCCTTTAATTTTGCTCTTTTTTTTTTACTGGAACTAACTCCCGAGAAAAATATCAAAAAGACTGCACTATAGACTTCACTCTAAACGCAAAATTATAAACATGGAAATAGAGCTGCCAGTGGGGTCTAATTATATAATATTCCATTGGAATATACAGTATTCTTTAGATACTATATATTTTAATGGTTTTTGCATCTTACAATAGTTTCTTATATTTTCAGCTTCAAAAGTTAAAGGTGCGCCTTATACTTATGACGTTTTAAAATCCAGTAAATAAGGTTTTTAAACTTGAAACTATTGAATTTCGCTTCTCGTAATCCGAAACGTCTCGCACGTCGGCACGATCGAGAGAACAAAAAGATAAAAAGAAATCAAAAACATAATTTATCCACTTAAGTTTATTTCACAAATTCAATGGCCTCAATGTACACAAATATTTATCCTCGCGAAAATGTATCGTCCATTGTTAGGACTTTGCATTCTCGCAGCTATCGAAATTTGTGGCCAGTTTGAAACAAAAATAAGAAGTTTTGATATGAAAACGCTTATATTAAACTCAAAATTATTTTTTTTAGTAAGAGTAATGTAGGGGGTAAGAAACAAAAACTTTTAGCAACTTTCAGAGAAAAATAAGGACTTAAATTAACATTTACATGTGCGCATGATATAGTAAGTGTAACTCGATTCAAAACCAAAAATATGCTGTTTCTTTTTTTTTTCTAAAAAAAAACCGTGAAGAATGGAGATACAATATGTTTTTATCATGGCGAATGCTAATATTTAAATAATAATAATAGAAAATATTTACTAATTTTTTATCTTCTTGAACGAGAAGATAGGGTATGTTATGTCGCTTAGCAGAATAATAATAATTATAACAAATAATGAGATAAACATTGTAAGATTTTTCACACTCTAATTATTACCGTAAACGCTCTCGTCACTGTACGCAATATATAAGAAAAAATCTTCTTCGTGATGTTCCTAAAAATTAAAATGCGCATTAAAAATTGTTGGTTTTTTCTCGAAAAAAAATAGCATTACATTTTTACCAAGAAAAATAATAATCTTAAATTCTAATTATTTTCTGAGTCAAAAATGTTAGCAAAAATATAATTAATACAAAATATTTAAATCAAATTACCTGGTAAAGAGCTCCCAAAGTTGCGCTAGTGGGTGGGATTACGTTGTTTACGAAGAAAAACAACGCGTCCTCCGGTCGAAGGTGAATTCGTTTTCGAATCAAAAAATAAAATTGACCCACGGTCAAGTCTGAAGGTACTAAATATTTCTTCTTATCTAAATCCCCAACTCGAGCTTTAGGCGCTTTTTCGACGATTACCTAAGGGCGAGCAAAGGGAGAAAAACAAAAACATGAGCCACATGCGCAAGCCTTTCGTCACCATATTCGCTTTTTCACTACTGTATGGCAAATTCAATGTCAAATAAATTAAATAAAAATTACTCACAGGAACACGATCGGGATACTTCTTACGTATCTTTTCCCCTTCAGCACGTCGTTTCTCGAACGGATGTTCTTCTTTATATTGCCACTTCATTGTAACGAATAGGTTTTTTTCTCTACGGATGAAATTATTATTAGGATCACATGAAAATATGGCGTCCAAGACGCGCAATCAAATATCACTTATTTACTATTATTATTATTATACGTACTTGAACAAACGAAATCACTCTTCAACAAATGCCAACTCTTCGAGGAAAATAATTTCAAAAAATCGACCGAAAACGATTGAGATAGCAAACGATTAGGTTTATTTGAGACGAAATACTGCCCTATTTTCAAAACAACAGCAAAATGGATGGATTCTCGTAGTCAAATGACAAAAGGTGATTCAGTGAAGTTGTGCTGTGCGCAGCTGATTTTACTTAGTGACGTCAGATCACGAGGTTTTTAGCGAGGTTGTTTACGCGTTCTCGGCGCACTTGTTTAAACGAACGATTTAATCAAATATTATTGTTTTTGGAATTTCTATCCTTTTTTTTTTTTTACAAACTTTATTTTTAACTTGATTCTTTTAATTTAATATTAAAAATCGCGGATTCTGCACCATTGCCCCGTAACACATAGCGCAAAATTTTGAATGCTCATTTTTTTACTTTAAAAAATAAAGAAGTAAAAATGTCATCAGGAAAGCGTAAACAAAAATACGGTATCTAGTTATTTAAATGTCTTTGATATTTATTGAAAATATTGTAATCAATAGATTTTCTTGCTGTGGAGGACTGCCTCGGAGCAATATCATTCAATAATCAACATGAAGAACCTATCGAAATTGATGATCCGGAAGGCTTGGGTTTTAAAACACCCAAAAGACCTCGAATAATAGATAGTTCTAGCTCAAACTTAAATCGTTCAACGTCATCTTCTCTATTAACGTGCTATTATTAATAAATATATAAATGACTGATAAAATATAATGACGATAATAATAATTGTAGAACTCCATCGTCGGCTTCACGAAGTCGTTCGGTGTCAACTAGTTGCCCTTCATCTACTCGAACGATTACTCCATCACACATTGTTGGTCAGCTCTTATAATTATAAATAAATTTATAGGAAACTAAAATTTTTGATTGCAGCTTTAGCAGAAGGGAGAGGTCTCGCTCGGGGAGAAATGGGAATCGCGAGTATCGATTTAAAAAATCCAGAGCTAATTTTATCGCAAATTGCTGACACCACTACTTATGTCAAAACTCTGACTAAACTTCACATTTTACAACCTTTAGACGTAACGTATTTTTTAAAAAAAATATATATATATTCTTGTATTAAAAGCGTTGGTGTCATTATTTCTTTTTGCGAGAAGATTATTATACCAAATACAGCTTCTGAAACTGGAAGTATGGGCGGCGTTTTGAAAATGGCCAATGAATCTTTTCCCAAAAGCAACGTTGTTTTGGTTCAGCGTCAATATTTCAACGAAAATAAAGGAATAGAATATATCAGACGTTTATGCGTTCCCGAATGTAACAATATCGAATTGCTCATTAATGATAAGTAAATTTAAAATAAATTTTCTACTATTTATTTACTTTTTTTTTACATTTCAATAATGTTATTTATTCTGTAGGTTTTATGCGTTAGCTGCTGCTGCGGCTCTTATCAAGTACATAGAGTATATTCAAAATATCGTTTACGCGGCTAAATCGCTTAAAATTAAATACGCGGGAGGTGAAAATACAACAATGATTGGTATTACTTAAAATAAACCAAAGCTTAGTAAATTTTCTTAATTCGGAGATGTATTTCTTTTAGACATAAATACGTGCACCAATTTGGAACTTTTGATAAATTTGAGCGACCCGAAAAGCGAACAAACCCTTTTTGGTGTTTTACATTACACCAAAACTGTGGGTGGAACTCGACTTCTTAGGGCCAATATTCTACAACCGCCATTCAGCTACGAAACTACAACTTCAAGACTTGATTGTGTCCAAGAACTTATTCAAACTGAGGATCTCTATGAAAATTTAAAAGTTACTAAAATATTAATCTTAAATATAAATAAATAGTTTTTGAATTGGATTTGATTTCCAGGGAATAATTCCCAAATTTATCGATGTGGATCATCTCCTCTCCCTATGCGTTCAAATTCCTAAAATTACTGATGCTCAAATTGCGGAGCATAAAATTGACAATATTATTCAGTTGAAGCACACTTTGGAACTTGTGGCACCTCTGATTTCAGCATTGGAAAATGCGCAATGTCCGCTTTTAAAATATTATTGCGAAGTAAAAATAAATACATTATAGTAGAGAATATCCATTCGAACTTATAATAAAATAATTTTATTCGTTATTAAATAGATATTGAAAGATCCTAAATTTGATGAAGTTCGTAATCAAATTAACGAAGTTATAATTACAGAAGCTAGATTCCAAAAAGGAAGTGTCAACAAAAGAGCTCAAAGAAGCTTTGCAGTTAAGGTACTTTTTTTTTTCCTTCCTTGAAATTTTTTACAAGAAATAATTCTACATTTTCAGAGTAATATTAATGGTAAGTAATAAATTCAGAGGGAAAATAAATATTAAGAATTGCAGTTTCATGTTGACAATTTAGGATTGTTGGATCTCGCTCGCAGATCATACTCAGAAATCTTAGACGATATTTCAGGTAAAAATTATTATAGAATTTCTAACAATACTTTAAAGAAATAAAGGACTCTTAACGTTTTCGTTCTTACAGCGTTAGTTACTCAATTAGGTGAAGCAAATGATTTGCCTTTGAGACTTGCTTATACTAGTTCCAAAGGATTTATTATTAATCTACCGTTCAACAAAAAGAAACCAATGGCGGATCACCAATTTCCATCCACATTCATCAAAATAAACAAAAATAAAAGCTGTTTTAATTTCATTACGGTAGATTTAGTGAGTGGAATTAAAATTGTCATATAAGCATTTATTGTTTTAATGTAAAATTTTGTATTTTTTCAGATTAATATGAATAGTAAGTAAATGGCAATGTTATAAATTTTAATAAATTCTGAAAATATTATCATAGACAGAGCTGAAGACTCGTTAAACGAAATATTTATAATGAGTGACGTGTAAGCGATTTTAATATCTTAACATTAACAATGAATTTTTTTCTTAAAATTTATCAAATTCAAGAATTATATCAAAATTATTGGGAGATATCACTCAGCATATCGGAAGCCTGTATAAACTGACCGAATCTGTTACAACGCTCGATTTGCTACTTGCATTCGCACAAGCAGCAATGGAAGGAAATTATGGTAAGAGAATAATAATAATTAAACTAAGCTAATTAATTTTAAATAAAAAAAAATATTTATAAAGTACGTGCCGAGTTTACTGATACTTTAGCAATCAAAAACGGCCGCCACCCTGTTTTGGATAGAATTACAGAAGTTGTTACTAATAATACGGTACACTATGATGGAATGCATTTCAATAACTGTAATAATTAAAAATGTTTTCAATATCAGTTTTTGAATAGCGATGAAAATTTTAACATCATAACTGGCCCAAACATGGTAATTTTTCCCATTAACGATTTATGAAAAAAATTATGCAGATTTGCATTTCAATTAAAAGAGTGGAAAATCAACTTTTTTGAAGCAAATTGTTCTACTGCAAATTATGGCCCAAATCGGGAGTTATGTTCCGGCTGAATACGCAAGTTTTCGATTGACCGATTACATATATTCCAGAGCAGGAAGTTCGGACGATATTGAAACCAATTCTTCAACATTTATGATGGAGGTTTAACTGATATAGTTTTTATAAAAATATAATCTAAATTTAGTCAATCACTTAATCTTTATAATGATAGATGAAAGAAATGAATTACATTACAAACACCATAACTGACAATTCTCTAGTGGTTATCGATGAACTCGGAAGAGGTGTTTTAATAATTCTCCGATTTTTATTTCTTAACAAAATTATTATCGGTATTTGTATTATAGGAACTAGCGTAGAAGAAGGAATAGGGGTTTGTCAAGCAATTTGCGAACAATTAATTCGAACGAAAGTAATTTTGTAAAATAAATAATAAACTATTACTGTATCTGACCATTTCATCTTCTAATTTATATAATGTCATAAAATTTTTATCTTTTTTAGGCCTTTGTTCTTTTTGCTACTCATTTTGACGAATTAACTAATTTAAGCCCTGCTTTTCCAAATGTTTCAAAGTGAGTTTATAATGTTA
>JAQGAY010001538.1:0-13861 GCA_034698085.1 Polydesmus angustus
AAACCATGAAAAGTCAAGAAACCATGAAAAGTCAAGAAACCATGAAAAGTCAAGAAACCATGAAAAGTCAAGAAACCATGAAAAGTCAAGAAACCTTGAAAAGTCAAGAAACCACAAAAAGTCCCAAAAACACAGCCATTACTGGTGAGATGTTTGCCTTTAGGGGCCAATTTGCTGGATTCTAGGCGAAAGCTAAAACAACTTAATAGGAGGTAAATACTTAAGTGATTAATTTTAGTATATGAAAAAAGCACAATATCTGTCAATGAAGATCGGTAGCTTGAGATGCCATTACAATGAAATCTCTATGCAAGACCATCTCCAATTGAAGAACACAGGGAAAAAACCATACATGTCACTTTTTTTTCAAAAAAAAGTTGCGCACATCAAAAAATTCTACATTTCAAGTCGCATCTTTTAAGACCTTAAAACTGGGAAAAAACCATCCCAGTGCTGAGTAATCCTCAATCAAAATTTTAGTGTACAGGGAAACAACCATCTATGTCAATCTGTACAGCAAAAAAACCAACCAAGTCATAAAACGCCCACAGATGGCAGCACTGTCGTTCAATACATTTTGAATGGGTTTTCCGTTTAAACATGAAAAGTGTTTAAAATAACTAATGTTAATATTTAAAGTTATGATTTTTATTGTCTTATTGGTATTACAAAAATAACACCAAAAAAATTACATAAATCATAACTTTTTTGTAGGCCCCATACCAATTGCAAGACTAAAACAAAAGGTGAACCAAAATAGATAAAAGCATTTTAAAAAGAATAAATCAGTCAAATTTTAATTAAAATACAGTAATTATGTTCAGATTAATCTCTGATTTAATAATTACTAACAAAATCTGGCATATGATATTCCCATTATTTATTACATTTATTTTAATAATAAATTATTATAAAATAATTGACATAGCTGGTTCTTATTTTTTTTGATATGTTATCCATACGTTATTAATGACATGCCTGGTTCTTTAGCTGTACAAAATGAGTTTGGTTTTAATTATGCAAATAAAAAATAATTGCTGTACATTGTAAACTCAAACAACTTTCAAAACTGTTCTCCACAAATTGAGTTATTTTTTAAAAGTGATTACATAATTTTTACATTTCTAGAAAAATATCATGTGGTTTTGAAAATTAAAATGCATTTATCTCAGTTCGAAAAAAAAGTAACATGTATGGTTTTTCCCTGTGGTCTTCAATTGACAGCCCTCCAATTGTCCCACGTTAAAGTAATTCCAACAGTGGTCCACCTCTACTTCAAGACCAAATGCCCCTATTTTACATCCCATTTTGAATGCAGACTTATTTAAATACCACCAAGATGCTGCGCATCCACAGATTTTGTGAGTCAACACGTTAAGTAGATACAGATTTCATAATTGTGTTGCGTACGAGATGTGCCCTCTAATTTGCAAATTTGATATTAAGATTTAATCAGGAAATTTAATGCTTGATTCAATATTCCTTTTTATGATTTGTTTTATCATTCAATAATTTATTGATTTTTTTAACTCCCTTTTTCAAATCTTGTTTTATATTTTATGAATTTAAAGATTTGAATTTTTCCCTCTTTTTTTTAGTATAGGTTTGGTTAACCTATTTCGATGTTAAATGTTTGGTATAGCAAAGTAAAAGAGAACAGTTTTCGTTATTCTACCAAAGTTTTTTTATTGTTTAGATTTTGGGAGATTTTACAAAAATAAAATCATCCTATGAATTTTATTAATTATATAATAGTACTTTTCAGTATAATTTAATTCATCAATTAAGTAACTTAGTTACAAGTATAAAATTTCATTATAACGAACATTCACGGTTTGTTATAATAAACGGCAGTAGGTTAAACTTGAAGCAGAAAACTTTTATTCTCTAAACAGTAGTCAATGACCTCGCCTCCGCATCTTAATATGACCTAGTGATGATAGTTTTACTTTAAAACTTTCATTCATGAAAAAGTCTATTGAACCAAAATATTGAAGGTGACTGAACTCTCTCTATAACTTGCTTTACCTTTACTAAAACGCCTAGGGACCAAACTTAAACTATTGACCTACCTTCTTTTAAATTTTCTTACCTTTTTCTATTTCTAATTTTATTTAATTTTATGTCATTATATAATAATGCCCATAACAGATCAAAAGTATTGAAATCACTTTGCTTGTGATTTCTTGATCACAAGCATATCAAACTCTATTAATTTCGCTTGACTTAAAGCCATTTTGGCCTTTTTGACCTCCTCCACTGAGTCGGCACATGTTAACTCGATTTTAATTACTTCCTCATAGGCATAATTGCCAAAATCCACCCATAAGCCTACATGTGCGAGAGTTATTAGAAATTTTGTTACACGCGTTAACATGTGCCGAATCAGTGGAGGAGGTCACATGCCAGATGTTATTTTTCATTGTTAAATCGGAGATTAAAAAATTTATTTATTTTCTTAAAAATTTGACTTGTTTATTCGCTTTTTAAACCGAAAAAACTGCTAATTGAGTTAACACGTGCCGACTCAGTTGTAGAGTTCATATTCTAAAAATTGTTTTGTTTCATTAAATCGGAGGTGTGGTTGTATATAAATGATAAAAAAATAATTCATTTTCATTAAAATTTGACTTCTTTATTCGTTTTTTCTAAACGTCGTATATTTATGGACACACGTTTTAAGAAATTGTCACGAAATCAGCTACCTGAACCAAAGTTGTGCGATGAAATTGTTGTTCCTTATAATCTCACCAACATCACGATGCAAAACTTGTTCCCTCTAAAGTTAAGTTTTTGCTATGGGATTCTTAGCCATCGACTGCTGAAGGAGCTGAGGAAAAGAGCGAATTTTAATGTTTTCTACATTACAAAATTTAAAATTCCTCGAGACTTGTTGCAGCATCCTAATGGATGGTACGTTTAAGTCTGTACAAACATACTTCAAACAATTATACACCATCCATGGTGTGCATAAAGATATCGGCCTTAAAGATAAACTGGGTGAAGCTGTACTTTCCAGTGAACATAATGATGGACTTTGAACAGGGCACAATGATGGCTGCAAAACTAGCTTGACCAGATGCATCAATCACCAAGTGCTATTTTCACCTTACTCAGTGTCTGCTGCAAAGAATTCAACAACTTGGCTTTTTATGGTGCCAGCAGAATGAATGCATGTCATATTTGCAAGATGACTGCATTAGCTTCCCTCCCTGTTGACAATGTCTACTCTAGCTGGCAGAAGCTCCTGAATGCATTGATGCCATGGGTAGAAAGACAACATTTTCAAAATCAATGGAAAATTAAACAACTTTATAAATACCGGTACTTCAAAAGAAATTTCATCAGCTTGAAACTAGGGGGAGATTTAAAAGGACCAAGTATGGTCAAACGAGAAGATTGGAGCCTTTACTACTGAACTCTTAATCAAATAGGGCGCACAGATAATGAAGCTGAAGCTTAACACTAACTCATTAATGAAAAGTTGAAAAAGCATAAGGGTAAACCATAATTTGACTTCATTTATTTATTGTTTTTGTTGTTTTGCAGGCATTTTTTGGTACTATTTGTTGTGTTTACATTGTCTGCAGCTACAAACAGAAATCACTGTTTCTAAACTTAATAATGGGGATCCACCACAAAAGGAGAAAGCTGCTTTCACGAAAATGAATGACAAAATTCACCAGATAACAGAAAACTGGAAGTGACTAAATATTTATACTTTTTCGTGTTCCATAATAAATTGTTTTTAAAATGCAGGAAGATAAACAGATAAAAATGCAATAACCAAAAACTGCAGGCAAATGTCTGCACATATGCTGCCGGCAGACAAGGTACTAAATATTAAAAATGTGGAAATGTATCTTAATTTAGCATTTGTATTTAAATGCTCAATAAAATTTAATAAATGCATTTTAATACATTTTTTCCTTTTTTTATTTTATTGCAACCACATTTTGCCAAAAAATTTAGGCAAATTTGGAACTAATTATACCTGCCCTTTGCCCAATTCTGATATGATTTCGATAATCGTTTACTTTACGCAGTTGATTTTAAACATAAAATTTTCACCTCAGCCTCGCTTCCCAATTTATTTTAAAATAGATACATAAAACCAAAAAATGTACTGTTTTTAAACTTATTTTTTTTAAATTAATTTTGTTAATTAATTTTTATTAATATTGTAGAGTTAGCAAAATCAAGTAAAGGCCACAGAGCTGAAGCATATGGTAAGGCTGCAGAATCTTTGAAGTCGGCCCATTCCAGGTCATAAGTGGGTTGGATGCAAAAGCTTCATGTGTAATTACTCATAACTGCATTTATTTTGTTTTTATTTACTTTTAATTTAAAAATTTTTAATTTATTTATTTTTTATTTTTTGTTGCAGAAGTGGATAGGACCACATATCAGCTCCATTATTGATGCTTTTCTTAGAATCAACCCTCAGGCCTCATTTGTATTAGTGGATTCACAGGTTGCAAAAAAAATTTTTAGCAAACATAATTATGTGAGATAAATGCCTCCTCCATACATTTATATCAAGCAATAAATTTGATCAGTCAGAGTGTGAGAAAGCATATATATATAATTTTTTTTGGCTTGCAATTTAATTGTTTAAATCATAATTGTTTTACCATTTGCGCATTCTTGAGCATTCAATAAGAGGTATATAATTTTATTTCAACAGTAACACCAAAAACAAAAAAAACACCACTTATTTGGTAGATTTAATGCTCGAGACAGCACAAACAGTACACACATTAAATGGCTTCATTAATTTATTTTTATGTTAGATATGGTGTGGTGGAAATTGTATCTGACATTTCTGACTGTTAGCCAACTTTTTCGCCCAGGGACTTACAAAGCAGGAATCTAGATCAGAGCCGCTTTAATTGTTAGCATGTTTGAGGCACAATGGAGTGCTAAAACAGCAAAGTTGGATCATCAGGCCGCCAAAGCAATAGCCCAGGAGAATCTTTGGACTATGGAGAAACTAGCTAAAGCAAATATCCAGGCTATAGAGCAGATAGACGAGGAGCAGCAGCGCACAATGCCGAGAAAAAAGGCTGTTTCAGAAATTAAAACATGAACCAGGTGAATCGTGGGGCGACTTTGAATGCCGAGTTAGAGCTTGATATAATCAAGCATTGGACTTGATATTGACGAGAAGCGAAATTCAAGAAGAGACTATCTAATTATTATGCAGTGCATCGCAGGAGCAAGATCTGCAAAGATTCAAAATTCTTCCACTGGGCAAACAACTGATGGTTGAAAAGATGAATTCAGCAGTTATGGAATATAAACTCACTCAACAACAGCAACAGCTGATGGGAAAGCAAAGTCTGACCATCAAAGCAGCTAAGCAGATGGTGGGCATCTGTTTCAAGTGTAGAGCAGTGGCACAAAAAAAGAACCCGGGGTCCAGCCTACAGTGTGGAGTGTTTCAACTGTGGGAAGATAGGCCATTTTGCCGCAGTATGCCAAAATCCATGAGCAAAGAAAAAGGAGGAAAAAGAGGTCATCTCAAAAGTGTTCATTCGATGTGATTACAGCAACAAGTTATTGGACGACGACAGTACTTTTTAGCTAGTGAAATATGTATGGCCAAAAATAAGCAAAGGAGGAATGTGGTACAGTAAAATAGATTAATAATTATTTTATATACAAAAATATGTAAAAATATTTAAATTAGTAAATCAATTGTTAAAATGTAAATTAAGCAATCTTCGGACAGTTCTCTCAACTCCAATATTGAATGTATCACGAGCATTACTCTGGCAAGTACATCAAAGTATTTGTTTAAAAGTTAAATAAAAGAATTCAAAGTTAAACTGTTATACACCTAATTCTCTTTTTACACAGGGGATACGCTCCGGAAAAGTACGTAAAAAAAAATTCGTGTAAAAAAAGTAATGGGGGGGAATATAAGAGCTACTAAAAAATACATACAGTACAATCAAATTATCATTAATACATAAAGATATGAAAAATTCCCAAAATAAGCGAAAAATATTTTTGAAATTGGTTAAAAAACCGTGTTATTTCAAAATTTCTCACGTAAAAATGGAATAAAATTTCATTTTGAAACCGTGTTATTTTGAATTCGTGTAAAAAAAATCCATGTAAAAAGAGAATTAGGTGTATTCTGAGTTTTACTTAATTCCAAAAATTACTATGAGACCTTTTGATGACAACCACAACTGAGAGATTCAAATGACAACCACAACTGAGATATTCGGACAACAACTGAGATGTTCGGATGACAACTGGCAAGCAGGCATTCAAATGACAACCTACAACATATTGTTGTTATGGTATTTGTAATACAAGCAGAGCAACAGTAAGTTTTATGACTTAAAATTAAACCTTTATTAGGTATGTTAAATTATTTTTTATTGTGCATTTAGAATTCCGATGAAGCTGTATTCTTTATTAGGTTTGCACAACCATGTACTTACCAAGTGCTTGCCCTGAATGTTCAAGATGATAATAAATATTATACTCATATATGTTCTAAACATTTCATTAACCCGCACAAAAAATTTGGGCCTTGTGAAGAGCATCCTGATCCAATCAGTGCTAATCTGTCAAGTGAAAAAGTTGAGGTAATTTTTTACTAATAATTAAAATACAAACTTTGTTTCCATTTTTTTTTTAAAAATTGAAAAACTCCACTAGAAAGACCAACTGATAGATCTGCTGTGCCTGTTGTTAAGAAGAAGCAAGTGAATAATATTAAAGAAGTATCTGAAGTCCATTTTAATGCATCTCACAATGTTTGTATATTGATAACTTGTATTTTACCAGCATTTTCTCAATTATAATCATTTTTCAGGTTGATCATAATGCTGAAGGAAACAAAACCATAAGCCAAAATGTTTGAAACCTGACTGAAGTCCATTTTAATGCATTTCAAAACGTATTAATAGTAATAATTAATATCTCATAAGCTTTTTTTCAATATTACTCATTTTTTCAGGTAGATTGTAATGCAGAAGGAAACAAAACCATACGCCAAAATGTATTTCGATAATGGAAAGATGTTAAACCTAAAACCTGGGGACAGAATTCGATTCAAAAAGAATGAAACATTAAATTTAATTTACGAGTTTCAAGTTTTTTTGGAAACATGAAGCAAAGGAAAGAATTTAAAAAAAAATTAAAATTGATTTATTATACCTCAGAGATGTTATCTGCAAATTTTCTTCTAATTGCCTGTACCACTCATCAATGCTGCTGTTTATAAATCATTGAAACCAATTTTTGCCAAAATTCAACAATGGCGCCAATTTAAGTTGTTTAAAAAAATGATTTAAACAAATAATTAATGCCAATAGCAAAAAATTCAGGAAGCGTCGCCCATAGTCCGCTATAACAGCAGGAAACATTCAGGGTGTGAGTGAGCTGATTTGTAACAAAAAAAATAATTTCCAAACTCACAAAAATCCACTGCAGTGAAAATGCATCCTAAAAATTGTCACAAATGTAAGCTGTATGGCATTGAACCATTTACAGGAAATGATGATTATTTTTGTTGCTTTCATCTGTTGTGAATTGTGCAAAGTTTGGCACACTGTTCATCTTATATTTAAATTTTGTAATTTTTTTGAATTTGCAAAATACATATATGTATGTGCTCAATATTAATGCCATTTGGTCTAACTAACATAAACTTCTCCTTTTCACAAACTGAGCTGTTTTGCAATTAATAATTTTTTTTTATAGAATTTGCGTTTTTTATTTGCTTAAGACTTATTTGCTTTACTAGCCTTAGATTGTCAATTTGATATTCTGTGTGATAACATAAGTGCATGTTTGCAATTATATTGGCAAACACTTCCATAAATGTCCTGTCTGTATGCATTGTTTCACCTGTTGAACTGCAGTGGAAATCCATCATAAAAATTAGTCACAAATGTAAGCTGCATGGGATAGAAATTAAAACAGGAAATGATGATTATTTTTGTTGTTTTCATCTGTTGCAAATTTATTTTTGTACACCATTAATCCATTTTATTTTATGCGAGCAATATTTCAGCACATTTCATTTTACATTTAAATTTTGCAATTTTTTTGTATTCGCATAATACATTTATGTGCTCAATTTTAATGCCATTTAGCCTAACTTACATAACCTTCTCCTTTTTACAAACTGAGTTGTTTTGCAATTAATAATTTTTTTTATTTATGGCATTTGCACTTTTTTATTTGCTTAAGGCTTATTTGCTTCACCAGCCACAGTCAATATATTGTCAACTTGATATTCTGTGTGATAATTTTTTTCCTATCATTTTGACATTGCTGTTTATTTATGCTTGCACAAATATCTGAGTTAAAAACTGAAGGGTGCGGACAAACAAAGAGGTAAGCGCCACTCAAAAATTTGCAAAAGTTGACCTATGTCCCAATGTTCTAATAATAGAAATTAATATTTAACTAAATTTTTTTTTCAATGGCGCTTACCCCCTTGTTCGTCCGCACCCTTCAACTGTTTGAGAAATATTTGGCCTATGAAAAACCACCATTTTACTTGCACTTTATTAATTCTCCTCAATAGTTATTAAAAACTGAACAAAACTAAGAGAATTAATGAATGTATTTGAAGAACACTGTGACTTCCCTCAATGCTTTAGAGTTTTAAATAGAACCCATTTTGCGGTTTCTCCACTTCAACTTCATGCTTTAAACTATTATAATTATAAAAGTAACTGCAGCATTGTACTTTTAAGCAAAGTTTAATAAAAATTATAAATTTCTATATAATAAATGCTGGATTACAAGAACGAAATAATAATACATGGATTTATAGATCTTTACAGTGGTTAACTTTTTTTGCAAACTTCAAGTGTATTTGTGCCACCACTAGTCCTTGCTGGCTCTGAATTACCACTTCAAGCAAATTTAATGAAATCATACCTTGGTTTGAAAGCTTGTAATAAAATGCAAAAAAATTATAATTTTCATCATGCAATAGTTAGAAGATAAATAGAGAATTCAACTGGAAAGTTAAAGGCAAGGTTTTGTATAATAGCTAAAAATAATGAATCAAAAATTCTCAAATTTCACACAACTTAAAATTAAAATTTTCCACTAATCCATTTGTTACAATAGGGAAGTTTCGGTGCAAAAAACGTTATTTCATTATCGCGATAAAGCATTAACATAGTGCAATAGTGTTAGACAATAGGCTCTATGGTGACAACAAAATTCTGAATAGCGAGTGTGCTACCGTATGTTGAAAGTATTTTTACGCACGTGCAGTTAAAATTTTTTAAACTTTTCCAAAGATGTGCGCAAAGATGCCACTAGATGGCGCCAGAAGTTAATGCTATACTGTAAATTATTTTCCCGAAAGTTCAATTTAAATTAATGCTTTAATACGGTGTAATACTAGTGTAATACAGTATTTATTTTCCAAAACTTCCCTAATAAATTTGCTGCTTACAAAGTAGTGTCACATAGATAAATCAATTAAGGCTGGGTAAATCTTAGTTTAAGGATAGTTCTTTAAATGGTGATATTAATGTTTCTAGTGTAAGTAACAAAACAAGAGATGCTTTAATTGTTAGAAATTCAATAAGCCAACATTGTTTTGTATTAGATAACTAAGATAAAGATTATTATAGAAATATTTTGTTAGTACAGTCAAACCTCTAGTTTCGAACAGCTGTACTTACGCACAAGTCAACTTACAAACAAACTTTTTAAGCAAATTATGACTTGAGTTAAGTACAAACCTCGACTTACAAGCTCAATTTTATAGTAAACAGTGCTGTTTACTAAAATTTAGATCCAATAGTCGTCCAAAGATTTAATATTGGTCCTGTTTTTTCTTCAGAAAGTTTTAAAAATTAGAAAAGAAAACAGCATTTAAATCAAAACATTGTGTTTTTATTTTTTTCTGTGATTGATTTTCGAAATTTTTTTTTGCTTTAAAGAAATATGACCGCTACTTTGAGGTGCTTACTTTGACGGCCAGAGCTTTTGCGGACTTCCAGCCTACACCATGCCAACTGCATCTCGGCACGTGCCGGCATCTACCATAGGATTAATGCTAATTTCCTCAAATTTCCTTAAGCACGTTAGCCTGTGCCGACTCAGTTGTAGTGGTCATATTATAAAAATTGTTTTTTATTATTAAAAAAGAGATGTTGCTGAAGGTAAATATTAAAAAAATGCATTTTCATTTAAAATTGATTTAGTTATTTATTTTTTAAAACTTACATAAGGTCTCTATAAGGAGGCTATGGTCATACCTATAATACACACTGGGTTGAGTGACTGTCAATTATATAGATTGATTTTGCTATTAAATTTAATAAAAATTTATATTTGATTTTAATAAGAAATTTATTATAATAAACTGTATTTATTTTGCTACAAATTTTGTTAAATGCGACAGTTTCTATTTGAAATAAAAATTAATCTATTCAAACAAATAAATTTTTGAATAAGAATTCAGACAGATGGCTACGTTTTGAAAGCGCATCTTTAGACGCGGTTAGAATGAGGGTGTGGCCGAAGTGGTAACGTATTCGCATTTTGTAGCTTAAAACGAGTATCAAAAGTCATTATCAAAGTTTATTATTGATCTTGAAGACTTTATAAACATTTTGGTGCATATGAGAGCCTTGTCTGAGAAATTACGAATCCATGACAAAAACTAAAAAGGAGCAACGAAACAACACCATTTTCAATATGACGTACACGAGCTGTTGTTTTTCAGTTCAATACGCGATCCCGTGACGTCACTTATAATTGCAATTTATTTCAAACTTTCGCAATTTAAATGCTTCCGTTTTGTAAACAAATATGTGCTTCATTTCCAGTAATTAAAATGTAAAAATATTTTATAAATAACGAAAATCATTACGACTAATTTACGGTTAGATTATTCAAATCATTCATCATTAATGTGACGTGTTATGCAAGCGAAGGCTAACGACCCGCTCATCGCTTATCTTTTCCTAGTTGCTACTACGACGAAGCTATTACTTATACGGGCAACTCATAAATGACTGAACGAAACTCCTTATTTTGGTTTACTGGTTTTGACCATAATATTATTCTTGATCTTGTAATTAATTGGCAATTCTTAGGGTCTGTTTTTACGGTTTAGTTATGGATTTTAGTTTACTAGACAAATTGTATGGAATTCTAAGGAATAAGGAATTTTAACGTTTTTTAATTCATTAACGCTTTTAACCTTCAATTATTATTAATATGGCTTAAAACGTTAAGTTACATCCCGAGTTTCATCCTCCAAACAGCTGAGACAAGCTATTACTATAGCGTGTTTCAATCTCCACTCTCTCGTTTTTCACCATTAACTCGGCCGTTCTCGCATAATCTATTATTCCATGCATCGTCCAACGCAGTTGTTCAGGTAACAATTTTTCTAAATATTGAAACCAAAAATCATATAACTTATATAGCCTACTCATACCAGTGGATGATCTCCAATTTGAGTGGTTTTACAAAATTTAACAGTTGCTTTTTCCTTGCTTCGGGTAATAAAAGAGCCAAGACTTTGCTTCGCACTATCTCTTTAACCGACTTCCAATCTACTTTTGAGGCGAAAAACGGTCGACCGTTAAATGTTTGATAAATTTGGGTGAAAATGTCACGTTGATAAACAAAGCAATGCTTATTTTGACTAACGCCAGATGTTGGATCGATGAAGTTTTTAGCACAAAATACATTGTATGGCTCGGTCTTCAATGTGCTAAAAATAAACAGTAACAATTACTATTATTCAGCGACTCAATCATCTACAATTACCTCGACAAGATTTAATCCCCAGAAAAGTGATAGTTGATTGCTTGAAGCACGCTTTCGTTCACAATCCATTTATAATAACCATAGCTTTCCAAAAATATACCTGCAATAATAATTGTGAGTTAATTAATAAATCTCCAATCAATTTCTACCACCTGGCTTTCGAAAATCAACTTTTACTAACTAAAATAAATTTATTGAGAATAATACTTTACCGTGGATTTGCATTAATAGTCAAAATCTTGCATTTTGAATTCTCCTCCACCATGACAGCTACATGTGGTCTGCTTTTCTCATTGGAAATGTCCAGGCAAACACACAGAAAATCTGATCATGTGATCTGCGGCAGTGTTGTTGCTCAGCGAGGGCCTGGTTTGGTTCGGAGGGTTTGATTTCTACAGCTGCGAGTAGCAATCAAAAACACGTAAAAATATGAGTTGTAAAATGTTTATTATTAAGAGATGAACACTAGAACTTGTAGGGAAAAAATGATGAAATTAATGGCTTTAAGAGTTAGAAAACCATCAAAAGTCTAAATGAAAGAATAAAACAAAAATATATAATTTGCATATAATTATATGGGAAATTGTACGAGTTAATTAATAAACTTACGAGAACAAAATTAATTCGGTGGTTTTTTTAGAACCACCTGTATAACCGAACAAAGCAAAGAAAGGTTATACAGCAATCAATTCAGCTCTAATTAAAGAAACAAATTATTGATTAATAGTACCAAAATTTAAGGGGCAGCTAAGTATCAAATACCCCTACATTTCTCTGCTTTTATTTCGGCTTTCCATCACCATGTCTACTAATTGACTAACTTGTTGGCTCCTCAGCCGCTTCGCCATATTGCCCTGGTCGTTTGAGCTTGTTTGAGATGTTTCTTTCCATTCCATCAACACTGCGTCAGATATCGCGCCTTTATCCATCAACGCAAAGCTGATTGTGTCGTAATTTTTATCAATCAATTCTTTTAGAAATTTAGAAGATGCGAAGATGCTTCGTTCAGTACCAGTTGAATAATTTCCTTTTGTTTAGTATCGAATAAGTATTGCAAGTGATCAACGCTATTAAGAAAATATCGCTTACCGGTATGCCTAAGGTGACCATACGTCCCGTATTTAACGGGACAGTCCCGTATTTTAGCTCTCTGTCCCATTTTTCAAAACAGCATGAAAAGTGTCCCGTTTTTCCAAACCAAACACAAATTGTCCCGTTTTCTGGGCGAAATTGTCCCGTTTTCCCAAACTGCGCGAAAAAATGTGCACTTTTTTCAAAAAAATTTCGCGCCTCGCAAGCGCGGCGCTTTTTGTACACCCTCCTCCCTTTCCCCTACAGTAGGCGCGCGCATCGTCACAAATGTGCGAACTCCTCCCCTTGGGTGCGCGACGTCATAATTTTATGAACAGAAGAACAGAATGCCGAGCGCCGTTCAAGTTTATACCATCAATTTAGTTTATTTCATGGTTTCATAATATTTTATTAAACATAAATAATAAGTAAATTAACATTGCGACTTTCAGCTTCAGACACATTCGGGATGAATAATAAACGTAAATCAGAAGCAGAAATTGCTTATCCATCTAAACGTGCATCAGGTTTGAATGAGGCCGAAGAATTTAGCGAAAATGAAGGCGGAACAACCGGTTCAAATGGAAATGTATAATTATTTTGAATGTTCGAGTAGCGTCTTTGACATTATTTCTTACTAATTTCATTATTAGCAAAAGATAGAGTGTGGAATTCTGGAATCCGTAATAATGGAAAACTTTATGTGTCACGCCCATTTAACGACAAAACTTGGCAACAATGTTAATTTTGTCACTGGAAAAAATGGAAGTAAGTGTGTATTAGTTTTAGTAGAAATAGAATAGCCTACCTTTAGTTGCAGTTGGGATGTTGGTTTTTTAATAGTTATTTTGTGATAAATTCTCTTAACAGGTGGAAAAAGTGCTATCTTAACCGCTGTTGTAGTTGGTCTCGGAGGTACTGCAAATAACACCAGTAGAGGCAGCAGCGTTAAAAGTTTCATTCAACAAGGAAAGCAGCAGGCGAAAATCACCATCAAAATTCACAATGC
>JAQGAY010001539.1:0-13858 GCA_034698085.1 Polydesmus angustus
CTCTAGGAGGAACCGTACAAAATGCTTAACTGCGCTAAGCAGCTTACTCCGGGCTGGTCTGTAAGAGAAGACCCAATATTTCTTTTAGTTTTATAGTTAATGTTTTTTTTTAAAAAAAAATACAGTACGTTATTAATTTAATTTATTCAGAGCAGCAGCAGCTACCTGGTAAGGAAATCTGCGAAGCAGCAAAAGCGTCGGCAAAAATGGGTTTTGACGCACAGATTAGCTACTTTTACAGTAGCTGAGGAGGGCCAATGACAAAAAATCTAATTTTCTTATTATTGTAAATAATGAAATTATTTAAATAAAACAAATAGAAAATAATAATCCGTAATCAAAATTTAATGGGGGAGGGGGGAAGAGGGAGTTAGAATACTGTCTGTCATTAATAATTAATATTATGGAAGGTTTTTTAATAGTTAGCCCTCTTGGGCTACAGTATACATCCGTGCGTCAAAACGCATCGATTGCAAATCTCTTTTTTACATTTGCGCATGTGCAAAGTGCGATTCAATATGAATTGAGTCAGCTGATTATCTTTACGTGTAAATTCCTTGCGTTTTAAATATTCTATTTTAAAGTAAACAAGCTTTTAAGCAAAACGAATAAATATTTAAGGTATAAGAATAAGATGTAGTTGTGGTAACAGCGCGTGATTGTTAAATGGCGTCTAAACATAATTTGTCCGATGATGATGACACCTTGACTGAGTTTGGACCAGTTCCTGAAAGTCCGGACGACTCATTTTCATGGGGAAACTTTTTTAAATGGAAAAAAGGTATATTGATAATTTATTCAGGGTTATATTATTAGTAGCATTTTATTAAATAAAACGTTTTTAAAGTTACGAAAATACATCTTCCTGAAAATAAGCAATCGCCCAGTGTCAAAGGCTTTTATTACAACACAAAACATGGAAGGGTCGTTGAAGTTGAACAAGTACAAATTAAACTATTCTCAATTACTAATCAATTTATTATAACTGCTTCTTTTTGAATTGCAGACAGATATTGTGGAGGAGACGAAGGTTGACCCTAAAATGAACTTGAAAGTCGACTCCGAAGTACATACAAAAAGATTTTCAAAAGTTATTAAGAAGATTAGCAATGCTCTTGATCGAACATCGAATGTAAGTTTTATTTGGTGTTCTATTATATGGATATAAAAAACCACGGTATTGATTTTACATAAAATTATTTCAGACTAGTAATCAGTATTCTGAAAATGATTTTAAACAATATTGGATGCCAGATAGTGATTGCAAAGAATGTTATGACTGTGGGGATCGTTTTACTACATTCAGGAGACGGCATCATTGTAGAATTTGCGGTCAGGTATTTTGCTCCAGTTGTTGCAACCAAGAAATTCCTGGAAAGTTAGTTGGATGTAGAGGTAAATATTAATTTGTGCGATTAAAAAAGTTTCTGTTAATGTAATTTTTCATTAATTAGTCGATCTAAGGGTGTGCGTATACTGTTGCAAGGTTGTGTTATCGTGTTTACAAACTACGGATTGGACCGCGCAATCATCTGTTGATTTAAAAATTTTGCAAGATCAGCTTCTGGTACGCTTAGGTATGGCGGATAATCAGACGAGTGGCGGCTCTGGTTTATCTCGATTTCGAAAAATTGGAACTGCGTTTAATGAATACGGAATTAATCAATCTCAGTAAAGAAGATAAATTGTATTAAATTTTGTTACTTATTATTATATAAAGATTTTTTTATGTAACAGATTGTCTCTGGCATCAAGTCAACAAGATTATAGAAGTTCTGAAACAGCAAACGACGAAGATAGGTTGTCTGTCAATGAAAAACCAAATTTCACAATTGATTCAGTAAGAATAACTACCGTATTTTGATTATATTTGGTTACGTGAATAATTTATTAAAGGATCAAACGATGGATATTGCATCATCTGCCAGCGTTCGAGATATTTTGATTCAATCAAATATTGAAGATGTTGAACCATCATGGGTTAGCAGAGTAAATAGAAATTACTCAAGCATTCATCAGAAAAGTGATTATAATTAAACACAGTACTGTATTAGATTTAATATGCATGTTATAATAATAATTAGTGTATCGACTTTGTAGATACTGAAGCGCTTTGGGATTCTACTGAGGAAACATCATTTCCAGAATCTGGTTTTCGAACTACTAATACTGATGGAGATGCTCAAACTTTATCGCCAGATAAATTAATTGAAGATAATGGTTAAATTTAGAATTTAACGTTTTATACGTTGTATGTATCTACAAAATTTTAAATAACTGATTTATTTTAGAAGTGGTTAATGCTGGCGGTAATCATACGCGGTTATTTAGAGATTCATTCGCTGGGAAAGACGACGCAATTCGAGCCGGTATAAGAGCATTAATTAGTGTTTTATTATTTTTATTTTAATTTGTAAGTATATTTTTAAGGAACTTTTAGTGCAAGTGCAGTTGCAGCTGCTGAAGTAGTTAATTTAACTTTAGCTCAAAAAACAGGAGAACTAAATTCAGAACAGTCCGAAGTTTTAAAACATTTAAGGTAATTTTTTAGCACCAAGTAAAATACGTTTCACTTAATAAAATAAAACCTTTAATGTACATTCAAATATAAATTACAGTACAATATACGAAAAATATGAGCATGCAGTTGTTCATCAACTTTTAGAACGGCATTGTCTTTCCCATTCATGGTCGGAAATTGTTTTACCAATAGTTCACCAAATCGTTAATAGTGTCAAATTAAATTCAGATCGCAATCGTGGGGAAATGGATATTCGTCCTTGTGTTCAAATAAAGAAGGTAATTTATAGAGCTTTTCGATCGCTTTGGCATTTGTACATTGCAAATTTCCAAAATTAACTTATTATAATGTAACATTTTATTTTAGATTGCTGGAGGAGAACAGTCAGATTGTACAGTTGTTAATGGAGTTGTTTTCACCAAAAATGTCGCACATAAAAAGGCTAGTTTATTTTTAGTAATAAAATGCAAACATTTTATTTTAAGGTATGCTATTTAGATGAGAAGCACTATTATGTCACCGACTATATTGTTAATCAAATCTCCTATTATTTATCAGCGACAAGAAAACAAATTTTTGTCTTTGGAACCCGCTTTATTGCAAGTAATGGACCATGTACATTTTAATACTTTATATAAATTAATAGTTTTTTCGTAACTTTTAGGAATCAAGCTATCTGAGAAATGTTGTTGCTAAAATTATCGCTTTAAAACCAGACGTTGTTCTTGTTGAAAACACAGTTTCACGTTTGGCTCAAACTTTTTTTCTTGACGCTAACATAACTTTATTATTGAATGTTAAACCAGTAAGAATTTACATTATAGTAGGTACAATATTTATATTCATTATTTATTTTTTTTAGTCTGTAATGAATAGAATTGCAAGAGTCACCAATGCTAATGTAACAACTTCAATTGATGCTCACTTTGCAAAACCTCAGCTCGGAACCTGTAAAATGATGAGCCTGACGAATTACGAATTACCCAATGGTAGTTTGAGAGAATTTTAATCAATTTAACGCGGTGCATTTATTAAACTAGATATGTGTGGATACCTATTTGATTAGGTTTTACAAAAAATTTGATAAAATTTGATGGTTGTGATGCCCACTTAGGATGCACTGTATTATTGAGAGGTTCATCTATTTTTGATTTATGCAAGGTAACAATTTTGAGAAAATAAATTGATATACTGTATCTTTAATCATTTTATTAAATTAAAATGTTTTATTTTAGGTCAAACGTATAATGAAATTTATGATTTTTATGAATTTTAATCAAAAGTTGGAAATGTCATTTTTATCTGATGAAATGGCTCTTCCGCCAAACTTAAAAGACGTGACTGGAACAAAAAAAAGTGTTTCCAATATAGCTGATGAGGATATAAAATGTGTAGCCGTGGATAACCATGAAGTTGATGACTTAAACGCTTGTGACGAAAATTTTAGACTAAAATCTTCGTCATCACCATCAAAATATAATAGCATTCGTGAAGCTTTAAAAGATCTTAAATTAAGCATTTCTCCTAGTATAAATTTTGAACCACCCTTTTTTGAAGATGGAGAACTTGTTAAATTTTTTCCTGATTTAATTTACTATTCATCGTATTTGGAAGATAGCTCCAGTCAAAGTTCTCCGGTCAATCAAATGAACGAGTGTGCTGTAGAAGATACTTTTGGGAATCTTTATTTACCTGTATCAATGCAATGCAATTTGCAAAACGACCACCCATTTATATGGGCTCAATTTTGCAATCCTGTTTTTCATAACAATATTCAATCTTTATTGGCAAGTTTTCGCGCTAAAGGAGGTTGCTATTACAATAGCACTGAAACTTCAAAGAGGAGCACAAATGAAGAACTTAATAATCGTAATAATTATGGAGACGATAATTTTCAGGTACAATAGTTAAATTTTAAAATTTATGGCAATTAATTTTTATTTTTTATTTTAGCTTGATGTTTTGGATCCTTTTAATCATCAAAGCATATCTGTTTTGTTTTGTAGTTACTCTTATCAATCTAGCAATAGTCCTTATTTCTGCATTGACCCTTGGTAAATATTTTCAACTACGGTATTAATTTGAAGCTACTTTTGCAATTTATTTATTGTACTCTATAATTTTAGGATTGTTCGAATGGAGTTTTATGGATCAAATGATATAACATTAGGAGGATTTTTAGAAAAATATTGTTTTAGGTATTATTTCCTGGCATTTTTTTTTTACAACCGCATAGCCTAGAGTTTATAAGTTTTGTGTTTGAATTGATCTAGGACAGCATACGCTTGCCCGAATAGCACTTGTGATGCTTTGATGATCAATCATGTGCGGCGATTTGTCCATAACGACGGCTGCATTTATATACTATTACATAAATTGGACATTCCGATTTCCTCTTGCGGACCGGATTCTATTTTAGTTTGGAGTTGGTGTCGTAAATGTAAAGTGGTAATTAACTGACATTAATTTTATTGTTTTTTGCGAATTACTATAGCAATTTTTTTTTTATATTTTTAAACTTTAGTCTTCCAAAATAACAGCAATGTCATCAGCATCTCGCGTTTTGTCGTTCGCCAAATATCTAGATTTGAGATTTTACAATCATAGTTATGTTGAAGGATCACAAAAACATTGCGCTCATTCGTTGCACCGGGACCAGTATCAATATTTTGCTTGTCACGATGTCATAGCAGCTTTTAAGTAACATCTTTATTCTTTTAGCTGTGATGTTTCTATATTTAACTCGTTTTTTTTTTTTAAATTTTTAGATACAGTGCTATTACTTTACACGAAGTGAAACTTCCAATAACTACTTTGCATAAATATACTACAAGAGAAGAGGAACCACTTGTTGATGAGATAAGAACTCTTGCCGTCAGGTAGAACTAAATTATTATGGCCAGTTCAAATTTGTAATATAACCCAAGAAATTAAAATTATTAGTGGTCATGGCATATTTGATATTATCATGGAAAAGTTGCACAATTTAACTTTAGAACCTTTGAGTGGTAAGAATGAAATAATTGCTGATCGAATATCTCAATTGCAGGTAATGCTAGCAATATTTTTTTTATAAGTTTGCATAAGTTATAACAATGTATTTAGCAAGAGAAAAATTCTTTTCGGGAAAAAGTTAAGGAAGTTCAAATCAAGTTGTCTTCTTCTGCTGATGGTAAGATGACCATGAAATAAAATGATACTATATTTTCTATATTTACACTATAAGCTTATATTTTGTTTCTAATATTATTTTATTAGATGAGTTATATGACATTACTGATAATATTGTGTCTTTAAAGAGACATTTGGTCGAAACTGTGATAACATGGAATTTGAGGTATTTTGGATGAAATTATTTATCCGAAAATTCTTTAAAATACAATATTAAAATTTTAACAGCCAAAATTTATGTGAATTAGATTATTAAACCTGGATTTTATTTGCTTTACAGGCTGACGGAATGTATTCAACCAAAAAGGAAAGATGAGCGAAATGCGAAACAAGCAAATATAGCTAAACCACCAATTGCTCCACTAAGCGATCATCATGATTCAGAATTAGTAATTCGCTAATCTTGCTAGAACTTTTAATTTCAATTGCTTATATTATATTCATTTAGTCCGTAGCAAAATCAACTACTCCTAGAAGTTCAACGCATTCCATGGAAGACCTGGGCGACGATAAAGTCTTAGACGAACCTTGTTTAGATTATTTTTCTGATGTCTCAATAAATGAAGTACGTACAGTGTTACTCAGTTACACTTGATTATTAATTTAATTGTGAACCTTTTTATATAATTTAAGATAATTGATGTTGGTGATCCAAATTTAAATAACAGCAGCGAAATTTTAGATGTCTCTAAAACATTGGAGTCTCAACCAGGTGGTAGTGAAAGTAAGCCATCATTAATTTATTTTACTTTTCTTTTTGTTTTTTAAAAATTTCAATGCATGACATTGTATAATATGTGTACACGTTTGTGCTTATGTTATTAAAATTTGATAGAAGATTCAAGTTTGGATACTCCGAAGTCAGAGAAAAAATCAACAACGATTGTAAAAAGTATGATATCGCAATTGCTCTCTTTACCATATGCTGTAACTCTTCAGGTAGTCTTTGGTTTCATAAAAAAAGAAAATGATTAAACTTAAAATTGTTTGCTTTTATTTAGATGCCTTTTCCATCAAACGAGCATTATATGTTGCCTCATTGTGAAAAGGTGCCATTAGTTGTTTACGATAATGAACCGAGCTCGATTATTGCTTATGCATTGGGCTCGGCTGATTATGAATTAGGAATCCAAGAAATGAAACATTCATCTGACAATTATAAACCGAATTTGCATAAAGAAACGAAAAATACAAAGTGAGTTGGTATTACTTATTTATTGTTATACCAATGCAACATTTACAGCATAAGTGCATTTAAATGACTTGATTTAGCAGTAAACCAAAAACTACCCGTAATTATGAAAAACCTCATAACATTAACGAAGATAAAAGTGGCACTGTTCGAGAATATAACCAAGGTTAGCTCCTGGTTTAAAGTTAAAGAATATGTAATTATATTCTGTCATTTTCTTTCTTTTTTGCAGTAATAGACGACTCATCAGAAATGCCCATAAAAGAGGATTTTGAATGTGGCAATCCGCATTTAGAAGTTCAGTTTGCTGATAATTCGGCAAAATTTTATTGCCGTGTTTATTTTGCTAAACAATTTTTAAAACTTCGAGAAGAAGTCTTGCCAGAAGGTGAGGAACAATTTATACGTTGCTTATCAAGATGTAGTGAGTGGCAAGCAAATGGCGGTAAATCTGGATGTTTATTTTGCAAAACGCACGGTAATGGGAATTATTTAACTGTAAATTATCAATGATTTTCATTTTCTTTTTAAATTTAATGGTAGATAATCGCTTTATATTAAAGCAAATGACTCGCCTAGAAGTACAATCATTTTTGGAATTTGCTCCACATTACATAGATTACATGTTGCAAGCTTCATCCGAACAGGTATAATTTGAAAACTAAGATTTTATTTGAATGGCTAAATTTTAGGATCGCCAACTTCCTCTACGAACGCTTCTTAACTTGAAATTAATTGATAGTTCTTAATGTGAAGCTTTGGCGATCCATAATAATTTAGCAATATAAAATGAATCTAATTAAAGTAATTGCATTTACTCTGCAATATTCTTTATTTAAAGAAACCTGCTGCTTTGGTAAAAATTTTAGGGGCTTTTCAAATTACACACCGACAAATCAGTCACTCAAACGCTAGTGTTAAAATGGATCTTTTAGTTATGGAAAACCTTTTTTATGGCCACGACATTAACAAAACGTTTGACTTAAAAGGATCCATTCGAAATAGGTTGGTTAACGTGACTGGCAAAGATGGCAGTGACGTTGTTCTTCAGGATGAAAATTTACTTAAAAGTTAGTAATCGCTTTCAATAAAATTTTGTAAAGTTATGTTGCTAAAAATATATAAATTGTACATTGCAGTGGCCTGTGATTATCCATTATATGTGAAACAACATTCTAAAATGATTTTATCTTTCGCAATCCAAAATGATACACGATTCTTATCAAACCACCTTATTATGGACTATTCATTGTTAGTTGGTGTAAATGAAGTAAAGAAAGAACTGGTTGTAGGAATTATTGGTAATTTTTTGAATATATTATTTGAAATAGCATGGAATAATTTAAAATGAGTCCGTCATATTAAAATCTTTAGATTACATACGAACTTTCACTTGGGATAAGAAACTAGAAAATTTAGTAAAGTCAACTGGTATTTTGGGAGGACAAGGACGAACGCCAACTGTTATCTCCCCGGAACTTTATCGCAATCGGTTTTGCGAGGCAATGGACCGATACATACTGCTGGTGCCTGATCAGTGGCATGATTTGGAACCAATGAATTTATAGGGAATATATACAGAATTAGTTATAAAAAGAATATGGTAATTTATAATTTTTTATTTTAAGCAAGTCACATGTACATTGTACCTCATTTTAATAAATGTGGTGTATAAAATAATTACATGTATCACAAATATAGCTTATCGATTTAACATTAAATATTTTTACAAAATGCGTACCCAGTATTATAACTTGCAGTATTTCAAAATGATGCAAAATAATTTGGGGCCAATAAATTGAGTAAATAGATAATACTTTATCCGCATGATAAAATAAAATGCGTACTTTTAAGTATAACAATAATAAAAATGCGTACAATGAATCAATAAAAAAATTACATTTTAACGCAGCAAACGTGAAATACTGCAAATATAAAGTAAATCTACTTGCCAATTGATTTGAGGAAACCAATAAATACAAATCGATTTGCAAACTAAAATTTTAAAATGACACAATCAATTTTAGAATCGTTTATTCAACAAACGACAATTCTAAATTGAGTTTTTTTCAGATTCTCGAGAATATAGAAGATGCATGAAAAATTACTTAAGATTACCAAGCATAGTTTAAAACCATTGCCTATCCATTAAACTAATTTTATTGGGAATTCATCTCGATTAATATTTTTGAGTAAAAAAATCTCGGTCTAATGGCTAAATTACTTAGAATATTAGCCTACATCGGGCGATCAACAATTGCAACTCCAGCGTAACTTCTTCCAATGTTCATCGAGCTCGGTAACATAGTCCAATTATCTGCTTTAGGATAATATACCTCCACCGAAGCTAAATTTGAAAATCCGTCGTCACCTCCGACTACATACATAGCACCATCTTTGGATACAACTCCTTCAAAGGATAAATTTTGTTTCAATTTCTTTAAGAACGTAAGTTTTATTATTACTAACCAGCATTTCTTCTACACAAGATCATTTCAGCAACCATTGTCCAAGTATTAGTTTCCGGATTATAACACTCTACACTTTTTCTAACTAAGGGACCATCATGACCACCGACGGCGTAGAGAACGCCATTCAATACGCCGACACCTGAATACCAATTTAAAGTTACAATTTTTAATCCATTTTTATTTCTCGTTAATGTTACCAGCGCCACTTCGCCGTGCCATCATTTCTGCAACTGGCGTCCAAGTATCAGTATCTGGACTATAACATTCAACGGAGTTTAAGCACTGTCGAGATGCACCGTCATATCCGCCAACAGCATATAGTAAACCTGAAAACCATTTTTGTTATAATAATCAATTGTTTAACAGCATCCATTTTACCATGCAGAACACCAACGCCCACGCTACTTCTCCTAGTGCTCATCGAAGCAATTATTTTCCATTCGTTTGTTTTGGCATCGTAGCATTCGGCGCTGTTCAAACCCGTTGTTCCATCAAAACCACCAACGGAATAAACGAGGCCATTGAGAACACCTACTCCTAAAGTACTTCTTCTGGCTTCCATGCTAGCACCTGATGACCACGTATCCTTGGTTACATCATAAATATCCACTATCCTCACCCTTAGAGATCCGTTAAAACCACCAATTGCATATACAAGTCCATTAATTACGGCTAAACCTTTATGGGATTAAGTAAGATCAACCGTCAGAATTTCGAAATAAGATCAAATTAAAAAAATACCTTCGCGACATCTTCTGAAAGGCATTTCTGATGCCTGATACCATCGTTCTTCTTGGAAATCATAAATTTCCACACTACGCAGAGCTTTGGGTGCTTGTCCTCCCACCACTAACATAACCTAAGATATATTAATTTATTGATATATTAATTTTTATCATTAATAATTTATTTTATCTAATGATTAACCTTTGGTTGAGATATAGGTGTTCTAGGCTTTGTTCTAGGAGTTTTATACAAGAGTTTTTGCTCTCCTTTTAGCAAATGATATTTCATGGCTTCAATAATGAAATCTTTGCATTGAGGACTGGTTTTTAAGAGCGGTTCCTCTTCTACTCGTTGAATGAGATAATCTTGAGACAGAAGAGGTAATCTGACGTGTTCTACTAGGTGCGCCAGATAATCTTCCCTGTTAGGAAGATCAAAATTCACCCAACGCATTACTGCTTCAAATACCTGGACAAAAATCTCACATTTATTATATGGGGAAAAACAATGTCAGAAATGCAAATTAACCGATTCTTCAGAAGCCACAGTCAAAAAGTCACTAGAAACCAGTTTGCAGACTTGCGCAGCTGATAAAGCAAGATATTCATCACTCTCGACCACATCTCTACGTAAACAATGGCAGTGAATAAAATAATACGGTATCAAATATTACAAAACCTTACACAAAATGCTGCTCTATAAACATTTCAGCCGAACGCATTAAATCTTGACAACTGTGTAAATCAGCAAACGCTCTTATTCCTAAACAATTTGAATGATGAAGTTGATTCTGGAGAAATGCACAACACGCATCTCGAACGTCTGTCAGCTGTAGAAGATTGGCAGCCGGAAGAAGCACCTATAAAGTATCAAACTTTTTAATACAATATAATTAGTCGCTATTAATTTAACTCAACCTGAACATTTTCTTCCGTTACCAAAATTTCGGCAGTATACACGTATTCAATTAAAAGAATAAGAGCATTACTATCTATGCCTTGTAATGTTATACGATCTGCTTTGCTTTCTTCGAAACTCGTAAACATCGCATAGAAATAAGGACTACAAACTGACAAGATCATTTTATGGGCAGAAACTTCGACTCCATCAGAGATCAAAACGATATCGCACATAACATTTTGCCTTAAAGAGTATTAAAAAAAATTAATCGTAAACATTAGCACACTTTTTGCTCCGTTACTTTCTTAACATGTTCATCATTTCAAACGCTTTTTGATAGTGCAACAGATTTTTGTAAGGTTTGTCGCCTCGTTTCTTGCCATTGAGTGACATGTCTCCCAGTTTATGACATCCATGATGCATATCTTCTTCAGCATCAGTTCCGGAACTGCAACAGTAAACAAACATGGATTTTTCTCAGAGGCGATAAGCATTATTACAACCGACTACTGTATATAACTTGCCTTCTAACATCACTTTCATCGGTATTTCTTTTTTGGTTAAAAAATCCTGGGCGAGTGGTCGCCATTTTATTATCTACAAAAATTAAGCAGTTCAATTTGGGACCCTAAACGGAAATGTTAACCTTTAATTTTATACAAGTTGTTGTTTTACTTAGGGGATGCGCACCACGTTCGTTCAAAGTTTGTCAAGTAAAAAAGGAGATAATTTACTTTATTTAATCACATATTGAATACTTCAAATAAAAAAAAATGTGGTTCGTAAAGGGGTAATTATCCATGGACCTTGTCCAGAACGCTAAACATAGATAAAAGCATTAAAAGATAAATATTTTGTTCAACAGCTGATCGATCCCAACAACAATCACCTTACCCCTATTTAAGAAAGAAAAAAAAAAATACACAAAAAATATTTTTTTGTTTATTTAAAACTGAATCTTCTAGAATTCCGTTAGATAAATAATTTTAAATTATTAATTTTTTTTTTATAAGCAATAACAATAATATTTATATTTCGACGCTGTTTTTCTAAACAACCACCTGCACCGAATCTCAAGGTTGTTAATTACAGAATCAAAGCAGTAGCATCTAAACCGGATGTTGACACTTGTTTGCGCGTAAAAATATTCCAATTTTTATGACTTCCTCAAAAGTTATTCTAGCAATAAATAGTTTTAAAAAAATTATATTTAGTACGTTTTTACTTTCAAGTTAAATTAAAAATTTGTTTTCATTTTTATTTTATAAATAAATTTTTAAAACGTATTTACAAGCCGGAAGTTGATAGAGTATAGTTTTTGCGGGGAAAAAAAATGTGCGCCTACTTTATCATCTACATCCTGTACACATCATTATTGTGTGTTGCTTTTATAATCAAGTTTTGAATGGAGTTGATTCATTAGGATCGGTTATGGCCGCTGTTAGGTGGAATAATTTGGTGATAATTCGTCGCGAAGAAATTTAATCCGGACGTTTTTTTGGTTATCGTGAAATTCAAAAGGATTCCATTATACAGTGTGCATTTAAGTCTAAAGGTTATAGATTATCCAAGATAAATGGGTGAGTTATTTTTCATAATATTTTCATTTGTCCATAATGTATTGTAGCCTACATATAAATCAGTATAGACACCATCGTTGGTTTCCTCATCAAATTCGCTCACGTGAAGTATGTTTGTAAAACATTTTTTTTAACGAAAATATGGACGAATATTTGTTATCGGTTTCATTAATAAAATTAATCTTCAAAATGTCAAAATGGAACTTATAGAAACGGAATAAAGTGCAACCATAATTGGGTAATGTTGTTGGAAAAAAATGAGGCTATCTGCTGAAACAATTATTATTAACGTAATTGAAGTTTTAGCGCAGTGATTTTCACAAATAAGTTTGAACAAAGTAAGCTACTGTTTAAAATGAAATAAGAAAAAAAAACAACCAAACGATGAATTCTGATATAATAATTGTGTACCACGTTTACCGTTAGGAAAATGATTAAAAATTATGTTGATGAGTTACTACGACTGATTTTTACAATACGCTACTCGAAAACATATTTTGTAAACAGGAATAAAAGTCAGTGGAATTGGTTGATTTTCATTAGTTTTATCTTAATTTTATTTTTGACTGAGCAAATTAACTTTTGCTAGGAGCCTGATATTAAATTTTTGATTTATTTCTTTTCTGCTTTCAAAACATATGCGCGTATAATACTGTATTATAGTAGAAATTGTTTGATGATTGTTGAATAGTATTATTATCATTGAATCATTTGTTTTTGAAAGCAATAGTATGAATCAGTCTTCTCTTTCCAAGAGATAAATACATTATTATTTTTTTGTCATACAAATAAATCTACACAGCCTGTCATTACAAAGTACAATGGCAAGATGAGAAACGAAAATATAATTATGATAAGTAAATAATTTTAAGAGTCTGGAAATTTTTTTTTTGTTTTTATAATAAACAATCTTCAGCTTTCAAAATATTTATTTTTATAACAAAAAATAAGATAAACATTGATTCATGATTAAATTTGACAGTAGGTGTACAATGTCATGAAATTGACTGTTCTTCGAAGAATATTTACATTTTTTTTTTATTCAACGTTGGTTCAGGAGTTTACTTACATTACATCTACTGTATTTAAGATTTCGATCAAAACCACACTTTTTTTAAATTTTAATTTGACCGCAGTAATAATTTTTTTTTTTGAATATTATGAATACAAAAAGCGTCAAGTACGGCATTAGCACTCGGCGTAAGGATAAAAGCCAGCATTTTTTTTTATTATAATTTTTTTTATTGGTTTTATCTATAGTACAGTAAACGAACTATAAAATGACTAATAAACTGAA